>JAECUM010018427.1:0-105736 GCA_016617855.1 Megalonaias nervosa | reverse complement strand
TTAGTCGCTATAGTAATCATCGGCAATTTCATTAATAAGAGACTGATAAACATCAACGTCCATGATACCGCCAGTAAATAACCGTCTACAAATATCAGCTACTTCATTAATTATTTCTGGAGAATTATTACCAGCTCGTTTTCCTCCGATGAGTGTTTCTAATCGATCAACGTCAGAGATAACGTTATTAGACATAGAGTAAAATCACCTCCAGTAGAGAAACCACTTCCAGTAGAAAATTTTTCTAAACCTGAATTCAGTTTTTCTTCAAATCCTGATAATTCTGTTATTTTTTCTTGTAAATCTTTTTTTCTAACATTCCCTCTTTCTTTTGATAATCGTTCCATCAGAAACTGTTTATATTCTCTCACGTGATCCAGATGTATCATTAATTCTTCCTTATCAGATTTATTAAGTAATTCTTTAAGGAATTTTAGTCTTTCTGTTTTTTCTCTCTTTTTCTTCTCATCATATCTTTCCTTTATCCCCGATTCAAAAGAAGCAAATCCCCCTGGTCTTCCGAAGCCCGGTTTAGTTAAAAATGATCGTGATGGTGGTCGTGATGGTCGTGATGGTGGTGGTGGTGATGGTGGTGGTGGTGATGGTGGTGGTGATGGTGGTGGTTGTTGTTGTTTTTCTAGAATTTTCTGTGAGGCTGGCGACCAAAATTTTGATCCTTTTACTTTTCGTCCTTTTGCTGCTTCCTCTGGTGTTGGTTGTAATGGCGGTGGTAATGATAATGATGGTTGTTGTGATAGTAGTGATGATCGTGGTGGAGTTTGTACACGTGGTGGCGATGATGATTGTTGTTCTTCAAAATATTTTTCTCTTTCTTCTCTTTCTTCTTCTACTTCTTTTAATTTTTCTTCCAATATTCTTCTCTGTTCAATATCCTCGATACCTGTACGAATAAAGTCCCTTTCATATTCTTTAACATCATCCTCAAATTTTTTAAAATTATCTCGATGTTTACTAGTATTTTACCGGTAATTTTGGTTATTTTGTTAACGTTTCGAAATATAAAAGAATTCCATTTACTTCTTAAAATATCAGTAGTATTCGGATCTAAAAAAAGATCACGATAAGCATATCCTGTAGCAGCGACTCCAATAGGATCATCAATAGCGTAAATAAGACCCCGTGCGGAAAGTTTGGTTACTTTCTTTTTTTCATATTTTCGTTTTGATTTTTCATGTTTTTCCGGTTTATCAAAGAGAGCATTCAAATCACCTTCAACTAATTCTGGTATATCCCTCGGTGGCTGAGCAGCAGCAATTTCAACTGGAAGTCCACGTAAAAGTCTTTTTGTTTGTTTTGTTCTCTCTGCTATTTTTCCAGTTACCTCAGCGGTTTTCTCTAAAACAGGAAGAAGAGGTTTAGTTGTCTCTGTAATAGGTTTAAATAATTGTTTTGTATCCTCTTCAAATTCAAAATGAGATTCCTGACGTTCTTGTAATTGTTTCTTGACAGCATCACGAACAGGTAAATATTTTTTAATTGCCTCTAATCGCTCTCTTGCTAATCTAGCAGAATGAGGTTCTCCGATGACAACCATATTAATAATATTTATACTGACTATTTAATTACAGCAGCAGGCAGGGTGAATGACAAAAATTGAGTGACCCGGCGAGTAAACTAAACGCATTATAACATAAAAAATAAAAAATCAAAAATAAAATAATAAAAATGAGCTAAACCGAACGATTTATTATTCGTTTTTCAAACTATACGGTAATAATAAAAGTTAGGAGGTTCGGTTTAGCGTTATTGACCTTTTTTTTCAGCCTCTGTAGGAACCTTTATTTTTGTAAAATAAGGTCTCGTACAAAGTGGTCTGTTCACCCTGCCTGCTGCTAGTTAGAATGAACATTTTCAAAGGATTTTTTTCTAACATCAACAGATTTCAACTAAATTGGATGACACAAAACACTTTGTATGATCTTGAATATCCGTTATCATTCAGATAGTAATGGTATCTTCCAACACACATATGCACACACACACACATTAAGAACAACCTCTAAAACAAACTTGCTTCAAAAATAAATTGTAGTAGTTTTTATTGACATAAAAAATCTCAATATTTTAACAACATGGTGTTTGTAAAAAATATTTCAGAAGACAGACTGCATGAACGATAAATGGCTTCATACTAAGATTGCTTTGCTGACCGAAAAAATTTATTCAATCACATATACACTTATTGATATATAGCAATCTTCATAAACTAGGTTGTTTGCCAGTGTTACATTATCAAAGCTTCTCATTTTCATCCTATTTGCAGATGACTTACTTAGATCGAATATGTAATATCAAACGAGCTGTCATGAAATATAACCAGACAATTCTTGCTTCACAGACACCAATTACTGGGCTCAGGTCCAGACAAACAGATGCTTTGTACAACCTGAGAGAGTCCAAAGACTTAGTTGTTGTATTACCCACAGGATATGGAAAAACTTTAGTTTTGAACTGATTCCTTTCTACCTTCAGTGCAAAGTCGTAGTACTGGAACCTCTCAATGCCATTCTTAATCAACTTTGCTCCGCATTTGATGGGCATGTGATACGTGTCACTAAACATTTTCAAGATCACAGTATCTTATGCATGGGTGAATTTTCATATATGGTTGGACACCCAGAAGACATACTGGATAAAATGTTCTTGAATGTCTACTTGAGGCTGAATGGACAAAACAGCAAGTATGCTTGATTATCGATGAGTCCCAATGCATTCTGCAGTGGCAGGATGAATTTAGACCTGTATACAAGGAGATTACAAATCTTCGGGCTCTTTTCTCAGTTTGTATAATACATATATGTGCTATGACATGAACTATTAATAAAGGCAGCATCAAATCTATCAAGGAAGAGTTGAAACTTTCCAGATGCAGCATAATTAACTGTACACCTCTTCTAAGAAAACACATCAGTTTGCTGGTAAGAAGACGACCTCCATACTCAAGTGACACAATACCAACTTCCCCTTATGACTCTGTTCTCAAATCAGTGTTTGAGGACCTTATTAGAACAAAGGAGAATGGAACATGCTTTCCTGTCACAATAGTCTACACAAGACTTGTATGGTGTGGTAAAGTTATTGAGCAAGCTAAGCTACTTCTAGGTGATCAACTGTACAATGGAGAAAAAAGGAAGAAAATTGCATTGTTGTGCAATACCACTCTCCACAATATAACAAAGTAAATGAATATATTCTGTGCTATCTTTCAAGTGAAAACAATCACATAAAAATCATTTTTGCGACAATTGTACTTGGAATGGGGTCAGACCTTAGAAATGTGCATACAGTGATTTAATCTGGATCCCCATCTTCGGTGGAATGTATACTTACTCATACCATAAAATCAGTCTTTGTTGCATATATATTAAGTCTGAAAATATCAACAATTTGATACCTGCATATTTCTACTGCCTCAGATATAATAGTTGGAGTCTCTTGGCCCTTTAAGAAAAGGTCTGTTCACAAAACAGTGATAGAAAATAAACTTCTTCCTTGTGTTCTCAATTAATTTACCAGTTCAATTTGTTTAGAATCCAATACTAGGTTTTCGTGTGTGTTTGATTTTATATATATATATGCTCGTCAAGTCTGCTTATATGCATGGTACATCACATGTAAAGCCATACATTGTTTAGAATGTTCTATTTGAGTATATTGGTATTCTAGGACAGAACCATGGACTCTCTCTAAAATAAAGAAATATGTATTTTCATTTCACTTCAGACTATGTTCAAGAGGTTGGTCGAGCAGGAAGGGATGGCCTTAAAGCTGAAGCCATATTTTTTTTACAACAATAATGACTTATCTTCTAAACTTCTTGAGAAGGATATGAAAGGATATTTAACACTTGAAACTGGCTGCAGACGCCAATTTTTGCATAATTATTTTGACTGTCAATATGAGGCAGCTGAATGTATATGCTGTGACCTTTGTCTATCTGTTATAGGGTCTGGAGGTATGTTCCTGGTTGCAGTACTGTTTAGATCACAAAGTCCAAAGAAATCATGCAGTGCCTCAACAATGTATAATTTAACATATGACAAAAAGAAATCTTTGTCTACATCATAATGATTCTTTACGTCAGAGTTCACATCATGTCGCTTATATGAATTCTCTTTCCATTCACAGAGCCAATGTGAAAACTATCCAAACTTCTGACAAGCCATTGTCAAGAAATTCATAGCTGTATGCCAGAGTTCAAAAGTAATTGGATACAGATCCCTCAATCTCTCTCTGGCATCAAAAGCACCTTGATATAATCCTTTTGCACCAGTGAACCTCTCACTGGTCAATTGATCACCACCTATATGCACTGTAGGATGATCTGTGTATCCATAGATGATTTCATCTATTGTTTCATTGTATGATTGCATTATCTTACAGACATCAATATACTGTTGTTCATTGTAAGGAAGAACTGGAAGTGGAACTATGACTGATTTATTTGCAAGCTCGTCAGAAAATTCACCTTCAATTTCACTACAATAGAAATCTTTAAACTTTTTCAGAAAGGGGAGATGATCCACTGCTGCATTTAAAATCAGGGTTGTGTAGTTGGATGTTAACCTTCTCTGATCTCTCTCTCTGATGGAGATAGCTGATCCGAAGCTAGGTCTTGAACCGATTCCTGTGGCTGGTCTGGTAGATTGGCAAAATTCATGTGTTGCACAATAGCAGCAGATGCAAACCAATGTTTTGTCCCTCCATAATAATTTTCCCTTTGATGTCACACCCCAGTTTTAAAATTTACATTGTCCCCAACAATTCTGAAAACTCTTCCTTCCCTGACTGCTAACTGCAGCTCCTTAAAATATGAATTGATTAATTTTTCAGCTTCTCTAATGGTAGCTTCATAATTACTGGACACACCCAGAATCTGCAATCTATCAAAACCTGTTGGGAACAAGAAAAAAAATCAATGAAACCTTCTTGTATCATATTATCATACTGATGTCTCCTATTATTTATACTAGAGAAAAGGTCTCATATGCTTCAATGTATCTACAGTAAAATATAAGATATTGAACCTGACCGCTGAAACATAAAATATTGCCATCTGTGATATCTGACTGCTTATAAACTTGACAAATGTATAATAAACTAGCAGCATGTGAGTGATCAGCCAGACATATGATTTGTACCTGAATCTGTGTCTACAGATGCTCGGCCACTAAGCTATAGTAGCTTATAATTCCAAGCCATGCATCCAAAATAAACCTTATAAATAAACATTGGTAGAAAATGAGTTATATCAGGATATTGATTCACAATGTGCATTTGACAATGTAGTTTGATCATATCCTGTCAGCCATTTACAATGTGTAACAGTATTTTTAAATATAATATTATTGTATAACATTTTATCGAAAACTGAATGAAATTTATGAAATTGTTTGCTTCATGTTTGATCCATTAAAGTTTAAATGATAATTACTGGAACTTGATTATGCTGGTTACATTCCTAAGCATTAAGGTTATGCACTTACCATTCAGCTAACAAGGGTTTGAAATTTTACTCATCCTTTATCCATATAAAATTTCACGTTATTACCTGTTATTTCATCTAAAGAAAAGGTAAATAGATCTGGAAATGGCTTGTATATTCCTCAGAAACTTAATTACAGAGGTTAATAAAAGTTTCTTAAAGCTGTTATTGTCACCTTGTAAAACCTCCATTAGGTGTGTTTTCCTTTAGAAATCTGACAAGGGTAAGGAACGGGCCAGAAATAATGAACATATAAAACATGAAAACAATTTTGAAAAACAAAATAAAATCATTCAGAACTATATAAGGGCTGTCCCATTGAAACATACATGGTACCCAGGGAAGGTAGTTTTTAAAACAATATATGCCAGGGTACTTTGATTTCACAGAGTTCATATTAAAATGATAAGAAAATTGCATCTATGGGTGAGTACCCCACTTTAAAAGTGCCTTCCCTGGGTCCCATGTATGTTTTAATGGAACAGCCCTAACAAATTCACATGCAAGATTTTGAAAATATACATGCAGAATATCAACAAGCATTTCATCCTGGCATGGTGTGATCTGCATGAAGCTCCTGAACATATAGAAAAGTTCATATAAAGATTTTTTAAAACACACACCATACCTATTCAATACAAAAACGTCAAAGGATTGCACAACAACAAGCTTAACGACTGTACATGCTACAACCCAATAATCAAAAATATTAGGCTATGTAGGTCGGTGGACTTTCTTCAAAATGTTTTCCTTCAAAATAAACACATCAATCTAGTTTCAGAGCCAAAATTTGCATGAAAATAGTATACAAAAACTTAAAGGTGGACATATTGTTTGCTTAGGTGTGATTTATTTATTGTTGTTGCTGTGAACTTATTGCCATTTCTCAGTTGAACTGGTGGAGGAAGAACCCGGGAAAACCCTGGGAAGAACCACCGACCCATGGGAAGCTACTGGCAAGCTCCTCACCCACATTGGTCAAGTGAGACTTGAACCCAAGACCACATTCCATTATTTTGTATAGTGTGGCTTGGCTTTAATGACTTCGCATGCACTAATAAAATTTAATTACTCAACAATATTAATTAATTAGCTCTAAATGTCAATGTTTATTATGGAACATATGCTTCAACATCAGTGGCAACAAGAATTGAAAAAGGCTAATAATGCCTGACCCATGACAAATGGCTAATAATGCCTACCCATGGCAAGTGGCTAATAATGCCTGACCTATGGCAAGTGGCTAATAATGCCTGACCTATGGCAAGTGGCTAATAATGCCTACCTATGGCAGGTGGCTAATAATGCCTGAACTATGACATGTAGCTAATAAAAGCCTGACCTATGACATGCGGCTAATAATGCCTGACCTATGGCAAGTGGCTAATAATGCCTGACCCATGACAAGTGGCTAATAATGCCTGACCAAAGGCAAGTGGCTAATATTGTCTGACCTATGGCAAGTGGCTAATAATGCCTGACCCATGACAAGTGGCTAATAATGCCTGACCTATGGCAAGTGGTTAATAATGCCTGAACTATGACACGTGGCAAATAATGCCTGACCTATGACATGTGGCTAATAATGCCTGACCCATGACAAGTGGCTAATAATGCCTGAAGCGCGACTAATAATACCTGAACTATGACACGTGGCTAATAGTGCCTGAACTATGACACGTGGCTAATAATGCCTGACCTAAGACATGTGGCTAATAATGCCTGACCTATATCATGTGGCTAATAATGCCTGACCTATGGCATGTGGCTAATAATGCCTGACCTATGGCATGTGGCTAATAATGTCTGACCTATGGCAAATGGCTAATAAATGCCTGACTTATGACATGTGGCTAATAATGCCTGACCTAAGGCAAATGGCTAACAATCCTTGACCCATGACAAGGCTAATGATGCCTGACCAAAGGCAAGTGGCTCATAATGCCTGACCCATGACAATTGGCTAATAATGCCTAACCTATGGCAAGTGGCTAATAATGCCTGACCCATGACAATTGGCTAATTATGCTTGACCTATGGCAAGTGGCTAATAATACCTGAACTATGACATGTAGCTAATAATGCCTGACCTATGACATATAGCTAATAATGCCTGACCTATGACATGTGGCTAATAATGCCTGACCTATGGCAAGTGGCTAATAATGTCTGAACTATGACAAGTGGCTAACAATGCCTGACATGATTCAAAGACAAGGAAATATATTAAATTGGGTATTGCTACAAACAATTTCTTTGAACTATCAACCTTTGGATTCTTGATGATCTAGCAATAAATCATAGACCTTTTGCCACACAAACTCAAGAAAATGAAGCCTCACCCATTATGATATACTAAACTATGACGATTCACTAGTTCTAGGATTTAGAAATTCATCGGCCTTTAAAAGGAAAGACCTGGACTAAGTGTGAAGTTTACAATCAAACCAAGCTGATAATTAAAACTAATATTTCCTAATCAAAGACCATTAATAAAATATTTTCAAATCACAATATGTATCATAATTACCTTACATGCTGTAAATAAATTGTTTTATCAAAGTGTTTTTCCACACCTACATTCCAAAATCTGGACAGACTAATAACCTGACTAACATCTCCATTTCTCTCAAAGCATATGACTCTGGGCAATTGTAACATTGTAAAATTAATTAGTACAATGCAACGATGAGGGCAAAAATTTCAGACAAATTAATTCTATGAAGGTTGTTCAATGAAGCTAGTTAATGGAATGCATTCAATTTAAGCATATTGGTCCAGAGTGTGTGATGGTACAGTTCAAAGGTAGGTAGTGTTAAGATACAAAGAGATTCATATTTCTGTATATATTTTGCTACATATAACCTGATTTCACAAGGCCAGTAGTTTGGAAAATGTAGTGTGCACACTCCTCCCAGAATTGGTTAACATTTGCTGATGGTATCCCATGCTCCTCCACAAACTCCATCATTGTTAACTTCTCTTCTTTGCTCCATTTCTTGTACGTTCTATTTTGGTCTCGGAGCTGCAATCAATAAACAGTTATGAGTTATAATGTTTGAAATTATCGGTAAGTATGAGTTGGTACTTGTCGTATAAATCTCAGACTCTGTAACAAATACTTTTATCAAGAATTTGGAAAGACAAATAACTGTTAGTTAAATAGCTATTGCTACTTAATAATGCAAGTATTTACTATTGTCTTCTGAAAATAAAGACCACATTTTCAACCCCCACCCTTAATGTTAAAAGGCTGCTAATTGCATAATTAAGAAAATTACCTGCTAACAACTATTATAACAACCAAGATAATACACAGAATATATAATGCAAATAATACTGGATTACAAGCTGTAAGTGAATGAAATGTGTGCTTATATGTCATTTATATCTCAATGTAACAACACACATGATGTAATACATTGGTCTTGCAACACAGTAAATATAAGTATCACACTGTGTTTGATGTCTGCATATAATAATGGCATGGTAAACATTCAGATATATAGAGTGATTCTATGATTTTTCATTACAGTGCCTCATTATAATAATAAAAACTTTTTCTATTCCCATGTGTATGTTACAAATGCATAAATTATGATAAGCAATTGATTTTGATTAATACTTATTTACTTGTCTTACTGATGAGTTAAATGCAAATAATTCATGTATAGTTTTAAGAGAATATCTGTTTCACTTTTGTAACAGATTTGAGGCACAGTGAGTATCAACAGAAAATGAGCATCTCCTTAAACAAAGTCTTGAATGCAAACCTTGATGATAGACATTCAAACTTTGTGCAAAGTGCATCAGTACAGAATGTTGCCAACTGCAACTGTAAATAAATAGTATAACATACCTCTGTCTGTGCTTCTCTATCTGCAATGGAGTCTTTCCTGTTGGTGATGACCTGTGCTTTTTACAATAGGTGTGGAAACTAGGATGATGCTCCATTCTATAAAATCAAATTAGAACATTTCAAGAAACATGTTTTTTATTTTTTATTCTCACTAGGTATCAAAGAATCAATTCGGTGTATTTTCAAATGACACAATAATTATTATTAATTTTGTAACCATTTTCTGTTGTGAAAAAAAGTATAGATATAACAAAGATATTATTGAAAGCATCTTTTTTATGATAAATTCTTCACATATCTTGTTATATTGTCACTCTTTAAACATACAATATTAAATTTAAGTTCCCTTAACAAAAGGATATTTATTTAACTTAATACCATGAAGATTTCATCATAAACTTTAGCATGTATGTACAGTTTAATTTGATGCTTGATCTTTTTTTTTAAAACGGTATGCCCATGTAAACACAGAACACCAGAGTAAAAAAGATTTTACTAATTTGGTACATTTTGGATGAATCAGTCAAAATGAGATTTTTCATTCCATTGCTAGATCTCAATCCAAGCCTCCAGCAAACCCTCATAAATGAAGGCTAGTGTTTTGGTTTTAATTAGTGCTAGTTACACATGAGCAGAGGGATCCTTTACCCACCCACCCACCCCGTGCCCTTCTAGATTTCTCCCCTCTGACTCTCTTCACAATTCTTAAGAAATTCCTTTAAACTATGTTGTTTTATATTGACTCCTCTTATTTCTAATGTTTATATAATCTAACATAAAGTCATGAATGACGTTTTATCTCTATTTCCAAAAGAGGTGATATCCGAAACTGAATAAGTCCTTTTACTGCAAAAACATGTACCTTTTTATTTACAAAGTGTCCCTGAGTCATTCAACCAAATTACTACTCTCTTTCAAGGAACTACTAGCTAAATCATGATTAATCTTTGGCAAAACCTGTGCTGTTACATAGAGCAATATATTAATATCAATGTAAAATTGATCACAGAATTTATTGCAAATGGAACATTTAGATGCTGCTGTTTAAATTGTTCAATTTTTGGCAACATTTGCCTCCCCCCTCCCCGCCCCTTCATAGACGGAATTTGGTAATTTGGTATTGATCTTTGGTCAACTAAGGATGTCACCTATCACCTTATATCAATTCCGACGTAATAATTATAAAGTAATCGATAGCAAATGGAATGTCGTATATGATGCAGTCGAAATGTGCAATATTTGACAAAATATCGTCACTTTCGCTCCTTCGTTGCAAAGGGTTGTTATATCGATCCTAATATTTGACAAACTTTGGGCCGTCATGGAAAACGATACATGCGTATTTATGTAAAATTGATCAAGGAATTCATTACAACTAGAATATTTTAGATGACGCAGTGTAAAATGGGCAATATTTGCAAATCAATCATCATCTTCACCCCTGGTAAAAAGGGGAAAATATTATCGTCTTAATCTTTGGCAAAATTAAAGCTGCCGTGCATAACCACATCAATTTCGACGTAAAATAAATCAAGTAATCGATTGGAAAAGGAATGTTTGAGATGACGTTGTGAGAAACGTGCAATATTAACAAAATATTGTTGTGTGTATCCCTGTACTTCATCTAAGCCTAATTGTATAAATATTTGTAAAAATACCTACGTCGCCGATTTGCTGGTTAAACTTGAACACAAGATAACAACTGCTATAGTTCAAATCGAAAGTATTAGTAAAGTTCGCATTGTATCACTAACAAACAGAATATTAAAGGAATAAATGTGCCACGGTTAGATTAACGAGATCTCTCCATACGAGGCCACTTGTTTTGATCACGTAACAATATGGCGTCGGCGTTTTCCTTTTTAGTTAGCGGAGCCTTTCTTTTTCCCTTTACTAAGCAGGCAACCAGGCTATTACAATGTCTCAGATTTTGCTAATGTTCTCATTTGTTCTATTTTTGAATTTCCTTCCTTACAAAAACTGCGATTTTTGTTATTGGCTTTTGAGCTTGTGTTTTCAAATTTTTATGAGGATTCGTTTACCCGTCGGACACTCATTTTGTGTCGTCGCCATCCCTGCTGCTCCAGTGTGATGTAATTAAATCATTATTATATTAATAATGGAATATCACAGCTAAACGAGCTCGACGGCGACTAGAGGCAATTAAAAACACTGATAAGCTCTTGCTTCCATTAATAGACACAGCTACATCCACGATATAGACGACAAGACAAACTAAGGAAAGAGAGAATATTCTGAGAGAACTTCGAGGTGAAATAGCTGCTGCTCAACCACAAACACAAACGCAAGAAATACTTGAGCATCTTCGTTCTAAAGTAGCCGATATAAAGGATCTTATACAAGAACCAGAACCAAAACCAAAATAATCAAAAGAAAAAATTGAGCTGAATAATAGACTTACCGAAGATGGTATTAAATTCATTAAAAAATATAAAAATGTGAATGAATTGTCCGCGCTTGCCGTGGTAAGTTTTGATAACAAAGACAAACTTTGAAATTCCAAGTAGACCGCTCCGGTGTCCTAGTGGTTAGAGCGTCCGCCTCGGATGCGGGAGGTCGTGGGTTCGATCCCAGGCCGAGTCATACCGAAGACTTACAAAAAAATGGTACTAACAGCTGCCTCGCTTGGCGCTCATCATCAAGAGGTCAGTCTTAGGACTGGTCGGCCTGGTGTCAGGATAATGTGACTGGGTGGGACATCATGCTACATGTCTGCGGCATGATGCCCCAGTGCTAGGCATCACTATAAACTGCCACACTGCAGACATCCCAGTTTCTTTATGTTACGTATCGACTCGTTCAAAGTAACACAAAGAAAGAGTGAAGACAACAAGCTTTGTAAATTTTAACAAAAATAAAATGTATTTCCCTAGAAAACAGCTTTAAAAAGGTAAATAGACGAAACAAGACTTACGATTTACGAAGAAGATCCAAAAATATGTTTCAAATTTGTGAAAACACATAAGTCCTGTGAATAAACAGTTCTAAATTGATACAGTCTGAACCTCAGTTCCGATCCAAGATGGCGGATGATGACGTCAGACGAAAGCTAACACAGAATATCCAGAATTTTCACTTTAAAGCACACTTTGTATTGTTCTGCGAGAATTAGTCCCTGAGGCTTATCGGCAAAATTTCAGAAACTACACTCTTTCTTTGTGTTACCTTGAACGAGCCGATACGTAACATAAAGAAATTGGGGGCTCGTCCCTGTTTGGTCTGAGTCGTAATCGTAGTCAGTCGTGGTTCAGAGTCACATCATAACATCTTACAGAGTTTATATTACCTTAAGAAAGGTATTTCTGTGCTGGAAAGAGTTGCGCATTCGTACGAGGAACAACATGTGTGTTGTTAGTGGTGGTAGCTGTATTTCATCTACTTTCTCAATAATTGTTTTCCCTGGAGAACAACACTACTGGCTTTGGACAAAGACATTTGATGAAATTATTTCTAATTCGGAACAGAACAATACAAATTGTGCTTTACAGTGAAAATTCTGGAAATTTTGTGTTAGCATTCGTCTGACATCATCATCCGCCATCTTGGAACGGAACTGAGATTCAGACTGTATTAATTTAGAACTGTTTATTCACAGGACTTATGTGTTTTCACAAATTTAGAACAATTTTTTGGATCTTCGTAAATCGTAAGTCTTGTTCCACATATTTACCTTTTCTCCGTGTTTTCTAGGGAAATAAATTATTTTTGTTAAAATTTACAAAGCTTGTTGTCTTCACTCTTTCTTTGTGTTACTTTGAACGAGCCGATACGTAACATAAAGAAATTGGTTGCTCGTCCGGGATGAATCTATGAATTTGGGTGATATATGAAATTGGCTAAAATTTGAAATTTAAATTCCCTAGTTCATTTTATTTAAAATTTTAGTGAAAACAACAGGCTTTAATAATGTCAAAAGTGGAGAGTTTTCTTTTTAGTCCAACTCAACAACAGTTGGATAGTTTGAAGAAGGATGAGTTGCTTGAACTTGCCAGAAAGTACGATCTTTCTGAAGCAAAAGCTTCCTTGACAAAGCAAGAAATCAAAAAGATTTTAATTCAATTTTTGGTAGGACAGAATGTTTTTGACCAAAGTGTTTTGGCATCTGTCAGTAAGTCTATGACAGACTCTGACAGTAAGAAATTAGAACTAAAAATGAAAAAAATGGAAATAGAGTTAAGGAAGCTCGAGCTTAAGAGTCACAATGAACAAATGAAATTACAATTAGAAGAAATGGAAAAAGAAAGACAAATGCAATTAGAAGAAAGGGAAAAAGAAAGACAAATGCAATTAGAAGAAAGGGAAAAAGAAAGACAAATAGAAGAAAGTGAAAAACAAAGACAAATAGAAGAAAGGGAAAAAGAAAGGCAAATGGAATTACAAAAAGAACAAATTGAATTACAAAAAGAAAAAATGCATGTACAGGAAAGGGAAAAAGATAAAGAATTTCAACTTAGAATGAAAGAGTTGGAGCTGGCAAGTGACAGGCACGATTCCACTTCTCGTGCAAATTCAAATTTTAACATTTTAGGAAATGTCAAGTTAGTTCCCCCTTTTAGCGAAAAGGAAGTAGACAAATATTTTATTCTTTTTGAAAAAGTTGCTGAGAATTCGAAATGGCCAAGAGAGTATTGGACTCAATTATTGCAGAGTGTACTTTATGGCAACGCCAGAGATATCTATATATCTCTGTCAGTACAACAAAGTTCTGATTACGATGTGGTTAAGGAATGCATCTTGAAGGGTCACGAGATAATCCCTGAGGTTTATCGGCAAAAGTTCAGAAACTAAAAAAAAGAAACTAGACACACTTATGTTGAATTTGCTAGAGAAAAAGAACAGTTGTTCAAGAGATGGTGCTTGTCTGAGAAGATTGAACATGATTATGAAAGACTCGAACAACTGGTATTACTTGAAGAGTCTAAAAATTGTATTCCTAGTGATATCAAAAATCACCTTGAAGATCATGAGGTCAAAACCTTGGAAAATGCCGCTCTTGCTGCTGATAAGTATTCCTTAACTCATGAAGTTCCTGCTGTAAGCAAATCTTTCACGCAGCAGTCCACTAATAGAAAGGTGTTTCAACCAAATACGACTCTTAGTAAAACTCAATCTGGCACAAATTCTAAAAATCAAGCCTCTGAGAGACTTGATTCAAAATCCTTGTCTATTCCTACGTGTACCTATTGTAAGAAAAAAGGACACGTCATTTCTGATTGCTTCAAATTGAAATATAGGCATCAGAATCAAGATAGACCTATCCCAAATGCTCTTATTGCTGACCTCTTAATGATGAGCGCCAAGCGAGGCAGCTGTTAGTACCATTTTTTTGTAAGTCTTCGGTATGACTCGGCCTGGGATCGAACCCACGACCTCCCGCATCCGAGGCGGACGCTCTAACCACTAGGACACCGGAGCGGTCTACTTGAGTTTTCAAAGTTTGTCTTTGTTATCAAAACTTACCACGGCAAGCGCGGACAATTCATTCACATTTTTATATTTTTTAATGAATTTAATACCATTTTCGGTAAGTCTATTATTCAACTCAATTTTTTCTTTTGATTATTTTGGTTTGGTTCTGGTTCTTGTATAAGATCCTTTATATCGGCTACTTTAGAACGAAGATGCTCAAGTATTTCTTGCGTTTGCGTTTGTGGTTGAGCAGCAGCTATTTCACCTCGAAGTTCTCTCAGAATATTCTCTCTTTCCTTAGTTTGTCTTGTCGTCTATATCGTGGATCTAGCTGTGTCTATTAATGGAAGCAAGAGCTTATCAGTGTTTTTAATTGCCTCTAGTCGCCGTCGAGCTCGTTTAGCTGTGATATTCCATTATTAATATAATAATGATTTAATTACATCACACTGGAGCAGCAGGGAGGGCGACGACACAAAATGAGTGTCCGACGGGTAAACGAATCCTCATACAAATTTGAAAACACAAGCGTCAAAAGCGTCAATAACAAAAATGAGCTAACCCAATTATTGACCTTGTATTTTCGTTTTTGTAGGAAGCTTTATTGTTCAAAAATAGCCTCCTACAAACACTTGTCCGATTCGCCGTCCCTGCTGCTACAAATGTAGAGAACATATAGCAAAATTAATTGTGTTCTACGTCCATATTTCATTGTACTTTATAGCCTGGTTCCCTGCTGAGCATGCTCCCCGCGTTGCACTCCGCTATACTAAGTCAGGTGAACGCCGACGCCATATTGTTACGTGATCAAAACAAGTGGCCTCGTATGGAGAGATCTCGTTAATCTAACCGTGGCACATTTATTCCTTTAATATTCTGTTTGTTAGTGATACAATGCGAACTTTACTAATACTTTCGATTTGAACTATAGCAGTCGTTATCTTGTGTTCAAGTTTAACCAGCAAATCGGCGACGTAGGTATTTTTACAAATATTTATACAATTAGACTTAGATGAAGCACAGGGATCCACACAACAATATTGTGTTAATATTACACGTTTCTCACAACGTCATCTCAAACATTCCTTTTCCAATCGATTCCTTGATAAATTTTACGTCGAAATTGATGTGATTATGCACGGCAGCTTTAATTTTGCCAAAGATTAAGACGATAATATTTTCCCCTTTTTACCAGGGGTGAAGATGATGATTGATTTGCAAATATTGCCCATTTTACACTGCGTCATCTAAAATATTCTAGTTGTAATGAATTCCTTGATCAATTTTACATAAATACGCATGTATCGTTTTCCATGACGGCCCAAAGTTTGTCAAATATTAGGATCGATATAACAACCCTTTGCAACGAAGGAGCGAAAGTGACGATATTTTGTCAAATATTGCACATTTCGACTGCATCATATACGACATTCCATTTGCTATCGATTACTTTATAATTATTACGTCGGAATTGATATAAAGTGATAGGTGACATCCTTAGTTGACCAAAGATCAATACCAAATTACCAAATTCCGTCTATGAAGGGGCGGGGAGGGGGGAGGCAAATGTTGCCAAAAATTGAACAATTTAAACAGCAGCATCTAAATGTTCCATTTGCAATAAATTCTGTGATCAATTTTACATTGATATTAATATATTGCTCTATGTAACAGCACAGGTTTTGCCAAAAATTAATAATGATTTAGCTAGTAGTTCCTTGAAAGAGAGTAGTAAGTTGGTTGAATGACTCAGGGACACTTTGTAAATAAAAAGGTACATGCTTTTGCAGTAAAAGGACTTATTCAGTTTCGGATATCACCTCTTTTGGAAATAGAGATAAAACGTCATTCATGACTTTATGTTAGATTATATAAACATTAGAAATAAGAGGAGTCAATATAAAACAACATAGTTTAAAGGAATTTCTTAAGAATTGTGAAGAGAGACAGAGGGGAGAAATCTAGAAGGGCACGGGGTGGGTGGGTGGGTAAAGGATCCCTCTGCTCATGTGTAACTAGCACTAATTAAAACCAAAACACTAGCCTTCATTTATGAGGGTTTGCTGGAGGCTTGGATTGAGATCTAGTGATGGAATGAAAAATCTCATTTTGACTGATTCATCCAAAATGTACCAAATTAGTAAAATCTTATTTACTCTGGTGTTCTGTGTTTACATGGGCATACCGTTTTAAAAAAAAAAGATCAAGCATCAAATTAAACTGTACATACATGCTAAAGTTTATGATGAAATCTTCATGGTATTAAGTTAAATATATATCCTTTTGTTAAGGGAACTTAAATTTAATATTGTATGTTTAAAGAGTGACAATATAACAAGATATGTGAAGAATTTATCATAAAAAAGATGCTTTCAATAATATCTTTGTTATATCTATACTTTTTTCACAACAGAAAATGGTTACAAAATTAATAATAATTATTGTGTCATTTGAAAATACACCGAATTGATTCTTTGATACCTAGTGAGAATAAAAAATAAAAAACATGTTTCTTGAAATGTTCTAATTTGATTTTATAGAATGGAGCATCATCCTAGTTTCCACACCTATTGTAAAAAGCACAGGTCATCACCAACAGGAAAGACTCCATTGCAGATAGAGAAGCACAGACAGAGGTATGTTATACTATTTATTTACAGTTGCAGTTGGCAACATTCTGTACTGATGCACTTTGCACAAAGTTTGAATGTCTATCATCAAGGTTTGCATTCAAGACTTTGTTTAAGGAGATGCTCATTTTCTGTTGATACTCACTGTGCCTCAAATCTGTTACAAAAGTGAAACAGATATTCTCTTAAAACTATACATGAATTATTTGCATTTAACTCATCAGTAAGACAAGTAAATAAGTATTAATTAAAATCAATTGCTTATCATAATTTATGCATTTGTAACATACACATGGGAATAGAAAAAGTTTTTATTATTATAATGAGGCACTGTAATGAAAAATCATAGAATCACTCTATATATCTGAATGTTTACCATGCCATTATTATATGCAGACATCAAACACAGTGTCATACTTATATTTACTGTGTTGCAAGACCAATGTATTACATCATGTGTGTTGTTACATTGAGATATAAATGACATATAAGCACACATTTCATTCACTTACAGCTTGTAATCCAGTATTATTTGCATTATATATTCTGTGTATTATCTTGGTTGTTATAATAGTTGTTAGCAGGTAATTTTCTTAATTATGCAATTAGCAGCCTTTTAACATTAAGGGTGGAGGTTGAAAATGTGGTCTTTATTTTCAGAAGACAATAGGTAAATACTTGCATTATTAAGTAGCAATAGCTATTTAACTAACAGTTATTTGTCTTTCCAAATTCTTGATAAAAGTATTTGTTACAGAGTCTGAGATTTATACGACAAGTACCAACTCATACTTACCGATAATTTCAAACATTATAGCTCATAACTGTTTATTCATTGCAGTTCCGAGACCAAAATAGATCGTACAAGAAATGGAGCAAAGAAGAGAAGTTAACAATGATGGAGTTTGTGGAGGAGCATGGGATACCATCAGCAAATGTTAAACAATTCTGGGAGCGGTGTGCATACTACATTTTCCAAACTACTGGCCTTGTGAAATCAGGTTACATGTAGCAAAATATATACAGAAATATGAATCTCTTTGGATCTTAACACTACCTACCTTTGAACTGTACCATCACACACTCGGGACCAATATACTTAAATTGAATGCATTCCATTAACTAGCTTCATTGAACAACCTTCATAGAATTAATTTGTCTGAAATTTTTGCCCTCATCGTTGCATTGTACTAATTAATTTTACAATGTTACAATTGCCCAGAGTCATATGCTTTGAGAGAAATGGAGATGTTAGTCAGGTTATTAGTCTGTCCAGATTTTGGAATGTAGGTGTGGAAAAACACTTTGATAAAACAATTTATTTACAGCATGTAAGGTAATTATGATACATATTGTGATTTGAAAATATTTTATTAATGGTCTTTGATTAGGAAATATTAGATTTAATTATCAGCTTGGTTTGATTGTAAACTTCACACTTAGTCCAGGTCTTTCCTTTTAAAGGCCGATGAATTTCTAAATGCTAGAACTAGTGAATCGGCATAGTTTAGTATATCATAATGGGTGAGGCTTCATTTTCTTGAGTTTGTGTGGCAAAAGGTCTATGATTTATTGCTAGATCATCAAGAATCCAAAGGTTGATAGTTCAAAGAAATTGTTTGTAGCAATACCCAATTTAATATATTTCCTTGTCTTTGAATCATGTCAGGCATTGTTAGCCACTTGCCATAGTTCAGACACTATTAGCCACTTGCCATAGGTCAGGCATTATTAGCCACATGTCATAGGTCAGGCATTATTAGCTACATGTCATAGGTCAGACATTATTAGCCACTTGTCATGGGTCAGGCACTATTAGCCACGTGTCATAGTTCAGGTATTATTAGCGGCTTGCCATAAGTCAGGCATTATTAGCCACTTGTCATGGGTCAGGCATTATGAGCCACGTGCCTTTGGTCAGGCATTATTAGCCTTGTCATGGGTCAGGCATTTAGTAGCCATTTGCCATAGGTCAGGCATTATTAGCCACATGCCATAGGTCAGGCATTATTAGCCACATGTCATAGATCAGGCATTATTAGCCACGTGTCATAGGTCAGGCACTATTAGCCACGTGTCATAGTTCAGGCATTATTAGCCGCTTGCCATAGGTCAGGCATTATTAGCCACTTGTCATGGGTCAGGCATTATGAGCCACGTGTAATAGTTCAGGCATTATTAACCATTTGCCATAGGTCAGGCATTATTAGCCACTTGCCTTTGGTCAGGCATTATTAGCCACTTGTCAATGGTCAGGCATTTATTAGTCATTTGCCATAGGCCAGGCATTGTTAGCCACATGCCATATGTCAGGCAATATTAGCCACATGCCATATGTCAGTCATTATTAACCACTTCCCATAGTTCAGGCATTATTAGCCACTTGCCATAGGTAGGCATTATTAGCCACTTGCCATAGGTCAGGCATTATTAGCCACTTGGCATAGGTCAGGCATTATTAGCCACTTGTCATGGGTCAGGCATTATGAGCCACTTGCCTTTGGTCAGGCATTGTTAGCCTTTTTCAATTATTTTTGTCACTGATGTTGAAGCATATGTGCCATAATGAAGATTGACATGTAGAGCTAATTAATTAATATTGTTGAGTAATTAAATTTTATTAGTGTATGCGAAGTCATTAAAGCCAAGATACACTATAAAAAATAATGGAATGTGGTCTTGGGTTCAAGTCTTACTTGGCCAATGTGGGTGAGGAGCTTGCCAGTAGCTTCCCATGGGTCGGTGGTTCTTCCCAGGGTTTTCCTAGGTTCTTCCTCCACCAGTTAAACTGAGAAATGGCAATAAGTTCACAGCAACAACAGTAAATAAATCACACCTAAGCAAACAATATGTCCACCTTTAAGTTTTTGTCTACTATTTTCATGCAAATTTTGGCTCTGAAACTAGATTGATGTGTTTATTTTGAAGGAAAACATTTTGAAGAAAGTCCACCGACCTACATAGCCTAATATTTTTGATTATTGGGTTGTAGCATGTACAGTCGTATAGCTTTTTGTTGTGTAATCCTTTGACGCTTTTGTATTGAATAGGTATGGTGTGTGTTTTAAAAAATCTTTATATGAATCAAAGTACCCTGGCATATATTGTTTTAAAAACTGCCTTCCCTGGGTACCATGTATGTTTAAATGGGACAGCCCTTATATAGTTCTAAATGATTTTATTTTGTTTTTCAAAATTGTTTTCATGTTTTATATGTTCATTATTTCTGGCCCTTTCCTTACTCTTTTCAGATTTCTAACCTTGTTAGCTGAATGGTAAGTACATAACCTTAATGCTTAGGAATGTAACCAGCATAATCAAGTTCCAGTAATTATCATTTAAACTTTAAAGGATCAAGCATGAAGCAAACAATTTCATAAATTTCATTCAGTTTTCAATAAAATGTTATACAATAATATTATATTTAAAAATACTGGTATACATTGTAAATGGCTGACAGGATATGATCAAACTACATTGTCAAATGCACATTGTGAATCAATACCCTGATATATGTTAAATTATACATTGTTGAGGCACTGCATGATTTCTTTGGACTTTGTGATCTAAACAGTACTGCAACCAAGAACATACCTCCAGACGCTATAACAGATAGACAAAGGTCACAGCATATACATTCAGCTGCCTCATATGGACAGTCAAAATAATTATGCAAAAATTGGCGTCTGCAGCCAGTTTCAAGTGTTAAATACCCTTTCATACCTTTCGCAAGAAGTTTAGAAGATAAGTCATTATTGTTGTAAAAAAAAATATGGCTTCAGCTTTAAGGCCATCCCTTCCTGCTCGACCAGCCTCTTGAACATAGTCTGAAGTGAAATGAAATACATATTTCTTTATTTTAGAGAGAGTCCATGGTTCTGTCCTAGAATACCAATATACTCAAATAGAACATTCTAAACAATGTATGGCTTTATATGTGATGTACCATGCATATAAGCAGACTTGACGAGCATATATATATATATATATATATATATATATATATATATATATATATATATATATATATATATATATATATATATATATATATAAAATCAAACACACACGAAAACCTAGTATTGGACTCTAAACAAATTGAACTGGTAAATTAATTGAGAACACAAGGAAGAAGTTTATTTTCTATCACTGTTTTGTGAACAGGCATTTTCTTAAAAGACCAAGAGACTCCAACTATTATATCTGAGGCAGTAGAAATATGCAGGTATCAAATTGTTGATATTTTCAGACTTAATATATATGCAACAAAGACTGATTTTATGGTATGAGTGAGTATACATTCCACCGAAGATGGGGATCCAGAATAAATCACTGTATGCACATTTCTAAGGTCTGACCCCATTCCAAGTACAATTGTCGCAAAAATGATTTTTATGTGATTGTTTTCACTTGAAAGATAGCACAGAATATATTCATTTACTTTGTTATATTGTGGAGAGTGGTATTGCACAACAATGCAATTTTCTTCCTTTTTTCTCCATTGTACAGTTGATCACCTAGAAGTAGCTTAGCTTGCTCAATAACTTTACCACATCATACAAGTCTTGTGTAGACTATTGTGACAGGAAAGCATGTTCCATTCTCCTTTGTTCTAATAAGGTCCTCAAACACTGATTTGAGAACAGAGTCATAAGGGGAAGTTGGTATTGTGTCACTTGAGTATGGAGGTCGTCTTCTTACCAGCAAACTGATGTGTTTTCTTAGAAGAGGTGTACAGTTAATTATGCTGCATCTGGAAAGTTTCAACTCTTCTTTGATAGATTTGATGCTGCCTTTATTAATAGTTCATGTCATAGCACATATATGTATTATACAAACTGAGAAAAGAGCCCGAAGATTTGTAATCTCCTTGTATACAGGTCTAAATTCATCCTGCCACTGCAGAATGCTTTGGGCCTCATCAATAATCAAGCATACTTGCTGTTTTGTCCATTCAGCTTCAAGTAGACATTCAAGAACATTTTATCCAGTATGTCTTCTGGGTGTCCAACCATATATGAAAATTCACCCATGCATAAGATACTGTGATCTTGAAAATGTTTAGTGACACGTATCACATGCCCATCAAATGCGGAGCAAAGTTGATTAAGAATGGCATTGAGAGGTTCCAGTACTACGACTTTGCACTGAAGGTAGAAAGGAATCAGTTCAAAACTAAAGTTTTTCCATATCCTGTGGGTAATACAACAACTAAGTCTTTGGACTCTCTCAGGTTGTACAAAGCATCTATTTGTCTGGACCTGAGCCCAGTAATTGGTGTCTGTGAAGCAAGAATTGCCTGGTTATATTTCATGACAGCTCGTTTGATAATAAATATTCGATCTAAGTAAGTCATCTGCAAATAGGATGAAAATGAGAAGCTTTGATAATGTAACACTGGCAAACAAACTAGTTTATGAAGATTGCTATATATCAATAAGTGTATATGTGATTGAATTAATTTTTTCAGTCAGCAAAGCAATCTTAGTATGAAGCCATTTATCATTCATGCAGTCTGTCTTCTGAAATATTTTTTACAAACACCATGTTGTTAAAATATTGAGATTTTTTATATCAATAAAAACTACTACAATTTATTTTTGAAGCAAGTTTGTTTTAGACATTGTTCTTAATGTGTGTTTGTGCATATGTGTGTTGGAAGATACCATTACTATCTGAATGATAAAGGATATTCAAGATCATACAAAGTGTTTTGTGTCATCCAATTTAGTTGAAATCTGTTGATGTTGGAAAAAATCCTTTGAAAATGTTCATTCTAACTACATAACCCCCATTTTAGTTTTTCTTAAGTAGAAACCCTCTATGCTCCTTAAGGACTGCACACACATATAGTTTATGAAGACTTCACTGATTCACATACATATACTTTATGAAGACTTCACTGATTCACATACATATACTTTATGAAGACTTCACTGATTCACATACATATACCTTATGAAGACTTCACTGATTCACATACATATACTTTATGAAGACTTCACTGATTCACATACATATACTTTATGAAGACTTCACTGATTAACACTTAACCAAGTTTAAGTCGTATTCTTTTGATGTATATTAAATAATTATCATGAAAACTACATGCATCGTAATAGGCTGGCATGTGTTTCAGTACTAATACTGTATAAAGTGTATGTAGAATATGTTTAAGCTGATGTCCATTGTAACACAAGTAAAATTGATACTAGATGTTGAACTCTTTTGAATCAGTCGATATGAATGTTACATAATTTATTTCTTATTAATGAACTCATTTGAGATTATATATACACACACAAAACAATTGTAAGAAATACTGTCAGTTTTTTCATATGTGTACACATGGGCGTACATTTAAATATGTAACACATTTGCATATAACTATATGTATTCAGTTATCAGAACATGACAATGACAGATGACAAAGAGAAACTAAGAAAGTCACATATGCAAGTGTTATATTTGATACATTTTCATTTAAATCAAAGTAACTCAGAGTTACTTCTGTCCATATTTAATCATACAAAGCCCAATGATTTCTTTACTGTACATGTCAGCGTTTTATTTGTTGTTATATTTAAATCTAAGAACACATTTGGTTAAAATGATAAATCACTGTTAGGACAAGCAGCAGAGAGGGTGAACAGACCACTTTGCCTGAGACCTTATTTATGAAAAATAAAGCTTCGTACGAAAATGAAATCTCAACGTCAATAACGTTAAACCAACACCTCTAACTTTGCCTCGTAGGAAACCCTGTTGGGATAGCTTGCTATGTTACTGCAATGGCGATTTTGCATATCATCGCTACATGGCCGCGTTTACGTGTTGGTCACTTTTGTTGGTCGCACCCTCTCTGCTGCTGTGCTTTTTATCCAAATATTGTATCAAGTCCGTTAGGATATCTCGACTTCGGATCATGTAAATTTATTGTTATAAAACCAAACGGGGTAGCTTTCGCTTTTGAAAAAAAGTGTTTGAACTTAATCATATCCATGTCCCCTGAACACCAAGTATAATAAATATTTTGCAGCGTATGATTATCAACTCCGTTAAACACAACTAAAATATTACAGTTATCTCTGATCACTTTTGGAATTTGTGTATAACGCTGTGTAACATAAATCACGTCTGTATTTTTATGTCGACCTCGAGAAAATATCCGGGCAGGATTTGATTGTTTGTCCAGCATGACATCATCGTATACTACTAAATTATTAATACTTCCATCAAGGTCATCTACAGATGGGGCTTCATCAATGTCAGTGATAAAATCAATAACGTCACTGTCTTCATTTAACGATTTTGCATTTTCATTAAAATCTTTAAGTACTTCATAGCATCGCTAGTCATTTAGAGATGGTGCTACTAAATATAATTTATCCCACTTCAACCATCTCATTATCAGATTAAGCAATAATTGCGTCTTCCCACTTCCAGATGGACCTATTATTATCATTCTGATAGAATTCGGTAGCGCTGGGTGATGCTTTACTGGTTCTTGTTTTCGTGTCGCAGAAAAGTCAATTATATCCATATAATAAATATGAATTTATATTGTGTTCGATGCAGGGCAGCCACGTCCACCACTGGATTAACAACAATAATAACAAAAAAAAAAAAATGAAAAACGCGCACTGACAGGTAAATGTGAAAAGTGTGGCACAAAAAAATATAAATTTATTTCAAGTACAGCGACGGGAGGTGATATCACCGCTTCGTTGGGAAAATTACCAGGATTACCGTGGGGGAAATATCCAGGGGAAAAACACTTACCGGGTTATAATTATTGTGGGCCAGGAACTCGTTTAGATATTCGTCTTGACAATCAAGATCAACCTCGGCCTGGTGAATATCCCGTAAATTTAATCGATCAAGCATGTTACGTTGACAATATTGCTTATCGAGATAAAGATTTACAATAACGACATCTCGCCCATATATAATTAATTCATGCCATAAATAATGTAAAAGATAAATCACTTCGAGAAAAATTAGCTGCTTTTCTGGTAAAAGCTGGTATGAAAGGTAAAATAATGTCAGGGGCTGGGTAATTCATTATATGATTATTATAATGGAGTCCATTTATTATTCCCCAAGAGGATATTGGAAGGGCAAAGCAGCAATTAGCAAACTTGCTGAAGCTGCAAAAGTCTCAAGTGCTGTTGCTGCAGCGTGGTTAGCACGACAGGCAATATGGCAAATCTATCTACGTCCACCTAAAAGAATTCAGTACGCGTATTTGGATGTCAGCGTCCCCAATGAAGTTCATCAAGCAGATATTTTATTTTTACCGCACGATACTATTAAAACACGTGGGCGTCAATCACGCACATACAAATACGCGTTAACTGTCGTTGATGTTGCAAGTAGATATAAAGAAGCGGAGCCGCTATCAACAAAAACAACATCTGAAGTTGCATCTGCGTTTGAACGAATTTATCAACAAGGACCATTACGATGGCCACAGTTGCTACAAGTTGATCCTGGTAAAGAATGTCATGGTGCAGTATCATCGCTGATGAAGCAACATAATGTCAAAATCAGACAAGGACATACCGCAATTCATCGTTATCAGGCAATCGTTGAACGATTTAATCGAACACTCGCTGAGCGGTTATTTGGATACCAGTATGCGAAGGAAATAATTCATACAGATACAAGATCTCGCGAATGGGTTGAAAGATTACCAAGTGTGATAGCTGCGTTGAATAATGAAATTACTCGTGCAACTTCTATGAAAGCTGTTAATGCAATTACAAAAAAACATATACCCTCGTACCACAAGGTGGTCGACGATGGCCATGGACAACGACGTGACTTTTCAAAACAACTAGTGTTAGGTAATGTTAATGTAAGGTATTTATATGAACCTGGTGAACTTGAAGGGTGTAAAAAGAGCAACTGATCCTATCGGGAGTGTGACTACACATACAATTTCTAGCGTGGTTAGATCCACGGGTAGACCTGCCATATACAGACTAGATTCAACTGCTCCTCAACGTGGATTTGTACGTGAATAATTACAAGCAATTCCTGAAGACACACAATTACCACCGCGTTCACTTTTGTGAATTGGAACCCCTGCGTCGATTGCATTCAAGACATGTTAATATGACATTATCACGTGTATGACCAAGATCACTATTAATTCTGTCTACGGTAAATTGTTTTGGATTATTACAAGAATACTTCCATAACATGTAACAGTTGCAAATTACACAACGTTTATTCTGTTGTTGTTTTAGCGTCATAATAAATTCAACATCGATATGAAAATCACGATTATTTTTTTTTTGTCACATTGCTTATAACCGGATAATTTTTTTCTTATTACGCCAATAACACCTTCGGTGTCGCTAACAGTTTGATTATTATTTTCTGTGGAGTCTATGACAACTCTATGCAGTTGAGATATTCTCCTGACTCGAGATACTGCGAGATAAACTAAATTTGACCACTCGATTCTGTCATCGACAATCCAGATATTTGTATCAGTAATAGTTAGTCCTTGTGACGAATGAATCGTTATGGCATATCCCAATTTCCACGGTGAGTTATTCATATTCAACGCGCTTTCAACAACATCAATATCAACCAAAACAATATCATTTAACACAAGATTTTGTTTTTCATTTGTTCCTGGAATTTCAACTTCAATATTTTGTCGTCGAGTATCTGCTGGGCGATAACATAATGGTACAGATAACATTGGAACTCTTTCCTTGTGTAACAGAAATAATTTCTCTTGCAATTCATCACGAACTATTTTTCTACTAGCAACTATCAAATCATTTGGTCTCCATAAATTCCAAAAATCGTTCACAGGAGTTTCCGGAATTATTTCACGCATTATCTCACATTGTATTTTATATGGTTGCAGTTTGATTAATCTTTTAAATTCTTTCAGAGGTTCATCAATGGCTCTATGATCATCATTTATTTCTTCATAATAATCCACAAATGATTTTAACCACTCATGTGGAGACTGACCGACGAAAGGTGGTGGTTGACCTTGATCGCAGCACATAATCACAGCAGTATTTTTTGTCAGTAACCAATCAAGAAATATTTTTAATGTTTCTAACGATACTGTACAAATCTCATCCCAGATGATGATTTTGGGAATATATTTTTCATCCATTCGTTCAGGTGTCCACGTATCTCCACACCATCTGAAGAAACTATGGTATGTACATGATTTTACTCCTTCTTGTTTTATTTCTCTTGCTAGTCTGTGTGTAGGTGTCAACACAATCATGTCCGACGACAAAGTCGTCAATGAAGAACTCTGCCGAAATAATTCAATCGCACGTGTTGTTTTACCAGATCCTCCAGGTCCATTGAGATAAATGGTTTTATGTCTAGACACGGGATCAAATACACATGGTGATGTTGATACTGATATTTGATTGTCATTACCGTAATATATCTCCGTGATATCAACGTCTGCTGATTCAGAATAGTCGAGTATACTTTCTTGTTTTATTCGCCATGATCCCCATTCGCCGCTACCGAGTAACGGTTTTACCAAATCCACATACGCGCTGTTGATATAAAATGAATCCGTAGCAACTCTGACAGCGTAACAAGGAAATCTATTTATCATCGATAATAAATTTATAGAAACGTAAGCGAGCATAGAAGATCTTAAATGGGTAAATTGTGATGACTCACCATCGATATAACTCACGATTGTACCTAGTTTCGTTCCGTCTGACAAATAAGCATTACTTCTGCTTATACATGTTCCTTTGTTCGTTGTATCAGTAATTATAAAATCTAACTCAGCATCATCCATGATTAATCTTGTACAATGTCGTTTATGATCATATGATCCTCCTTGAGTAAACTTACCGATTAATTTTCTACCGAGATCTTTTGCAATTTTATTTTCATAATCAATTTTATCCCAATCTTCGCCTGACTCTGTCAGGGGTGAATGTTTCTTTTGTTGTATTAACCAAACTTGTTTCTGCGAATGATATGATATAATAGCTTCACTTACTCTCAACGACACTAAGATTCCCGCATCAAGCATGTTTCGTAATAGCACTATTGGAACCCAATATTTTTCTGAGAAATGTCTACCAAACCACGCATAAACGATCGGATGAATATTATTACGAAACTTACATGATTTTACACAAGCGAATCCAGTTAAATCAAAATCAGGTAATGGTCCATTTATCGCAACTCCTGTCATTTCATGTGTCGGATGTCCGAATCTTTTGAAATATTTAGAACAGTCTCCGTATCCAAGAAAACTCCCAGGACAACACGCTACCATATCAACCGATATAACTTTACGATGATCGTATCGGGTATTCCATAATCCGCCATGTCCATATTCGACACAACTTTTCTGAATATCTTCAAGGAATTCTGATCGTGTTGGTTTCCATGAATTTTTATCTTGAGCAAAGTGAGCAGGAACTGATGGAACTGTAAAACAATTATTTAGTAATTGTTCAACTTCAGAATTATATTCACGCCAAAGGCCTTGTGCAAGATTCTTCATTTCTTCATGAAGAGATTCTCTACGGTAAATATCTACGTTAGGTTTTACAAACTGATCGTAATATGCGGATTCTGAACTCTGAAATAACCAAACAGATACAGGGTCACTCTTACTGATATCGCTGATAGCATCGAATATATAATCGTCATAAAATCTGACTATTCTATCTCGTGGAAATATTGTTACAGCATCAGTCCATGGATGTGCGTTATGATCAATGATTGTTATTGGAGTTCCTCTTGATGGGTATTTTGACTTATATATAATCTCTCCGGTTAGTGTTTTTACTGTTATTGGAAATTTTAATTTTTTTTTCTAGCTTAGCAACGTCGCTGATAGATGCTCCGGTATCTTTAACTGTTTCTGCCCACTCATTTATTTTTGTACGTCTTAGATCAGTTAAACCGTTTCCGCGTATTGCTTTTGAGAAATGATCCATAACTCGCTCAGCTACGCAGTTTAGTCTCCTTGACAATTTCATCGGTTTGAGATTATCAATGCTAGGTTTATTATTTAGCGGATATATCGCATAGATAACCGCCGTGACAGGATACGCTCGTTCATAATACGGTTTATCAATACTGGTTAGCACAGCTGGTTTTGATTGTTTATTTAATGTAACAGTATTGTTTCCAGTATGAAGTCGTATAGGTTCACGTTGATCACGAATAATCCAAGTGTCATCATCTGTCTGCACAATAAATTTTACTAGAATAATATATCTCTGATTGTCGAGATAGTTAATAATATTTTTACTTCGTTTGTCGGTCATTCTAGCGTCAACAACACCGCTGGTGTCGTTCATAATCCTGAATGTCGACCAAGTATGAGCCCCACCATCGTTGCGAAATTCTTTTTTACCTTCACGGATACGATCGGTTATATCACTATTTATCAAAGCCAGATCTTGCATCGAAAAATATAAATTCAGATTTTGGTAATTTGTCAAGATCAAATCTTGCGGTGGAAGGTTCAATTGTGGATAATCTCTCGAATTCCCCCATACTATATTTAAGACAAATATATGTTTAATTAAACTTGAATTATATATATAATGATTCAAACAAACAATAAATGCCGATGGCTTATGATTGGATTTTCATCTCCTTGTAATAAATCATGCGTGAATGAATTTTATGGCCAACATATGCAAAGTTTCCGAAGAGGTAGTCTAGGACCAAAACCGTGTTTACGATGCGGTGTTGGAGTCAGAGGAGAAACCCAGTTGTGTGTAAAGTGCGGTGGTAAAAGATACAGAGAGTTGAAACGATATTATGATAAGAAGTCGTCAGGTGAATCTCCGTTAAAAACCGCTGAAGACTATCTGGCCCGATCAAAATAATCATTTAGACAAATAATATTTTATTGAAATGGAGCAAAATGAATTTGTTAAACATCCCATCATTAAACATTATGAAGCATCTCGTGATGGTGTCATCAGAAAGTGTCAAAGGAAAAAACCAGTCGGTACTGTTGATAATGCTGGTTATTTTAGATTTACTATTGGAAAACAAAAGATATCACTCACATAGGTTTGTATTTGAATGTTTTCATGGGGTCATCGAAGATGGACTTGTACTTAATCATATTGACGGTAATAAAGAAAATAACTCTTTATGTAATCTTGAAGTTGTTACACCAAGTCAGAATTCTACACTTGAAAACACCGGCATTAATTCTAAGACTCCAAGATCGGTTATATCCATAAATACAGAGACTGGTGAAGAGAGAATTTTTAATTCCATAAACACGGCTGCTAAATATTTTGATATTTGTATGCCTTCAGTACAACGTGTTGCAAATAATATTACTAAATCAGCGTTTTCGGAAAAATTAAATCAAAGAATCACGCTCCGATATATACAATGAAGCGAGATAAATCCGTCATCACTGAGAGAGCAATCAAGTAGTTGTCTCCTTTTCTTTTGTAATTGCCTGTACATATTCAGTGATAAGAATCCGTTATCACTGATAGAGTAATTGAGCAGTTATTGTACTACAGTCTAATCGTAATACTTAAATATCTCTCCAATCCAAACATCTCAACTATATTACAGAAAATATATCCTCAAACAAACATAAAAACCTCAGCCATTAAATTATATCATAGGCCGATATTGTACACATATAGATCACAGCAGACGACATGCACCATTGTAGTAGGCGGAATATACCAGAACAATATCGATCCATGCATTCATTGCTAGATAGTTCTGCCTTGACTGTATGAAGAGGCTTGAAAATATAGTATTTTAACAAGGCAGAAACGGCAGAAATGTGCAAAATTGCAGATTTTATTCAGAATCAGAATATTCTTTAGGTGTAGAAATTTGCCGTCCATGACATTATCACGGATACTGGTAAACACCAGTCCAGAGTTATCACGTGTGAGACAGTGCAAGTAGTTAAATACTTAAATTTAACTGTATATTTATAAGAACTCCGATAGCCGTGTGGTTAAGGCGTTTGCGTGCGGATCCACTAGTGTAAACGCTGCCTGTTCCAGTCTCCAAAAATGCTAAAGATATATTATCTTGCATTCGGCGAAAGATGCTATTATAATGGGGGGGGGGTCCGGAGAATTTCTTCGACATCCACAACAGACAAAATACACTCTCCTATCATGCCACCACATGGTGGGTGAACTTTTGCACTCCCCGTGGTTTGTGTATGGGGGGAGAGTGTACAAAATCTGTTGGGCGTAGACAAGGCTCCCCCGTCATCATCATTTGTATATATTCATATTCATACAATCATACAATTATGTGTTTATGCCGTCGCAAAAAATATAATCAAAATCATAATCATTTGTGTATATAATCATAATCATACCAAAAAAAAACAAAAAAACAATCATCTCAAAACAATCCTCTCTGAGGACTATTACTTTTATTTTTATTCAGAAATAATTTATTTTTATTTAAACAAATAATTTATAATATAAAAAATAATGAATCACGAAAACATTAATGATATTATTTCTGCTATTAAGCAATTACAACGCAGTGGCGTGAAAATATCTGACCAGCTTGATCCTGAAAAAGTAATGAGTGATTTTGAATCATTACAATTTCGGAAATCAGAAAATAGGTATACTTTACCCGCCGATTATAGATTCATAAAGTTAATTCAGTAGGCGATGTTACGATCGCTGGCGGCAATCACGGATACGCAAGTGAAATTATTTGCTCCTCTTTCACGGGCCATCGAGCGGGTTAGGTTAGAATTATCCCACGAATAAGAAAATAAAAGACTCGTACACGCTCGTATAAAACAGATAAGAGATATCATGGAGATGACGGAGTTGATGAACAAAGATGCGGAAGAATTACTGACTAAAGATAAAGACGAGTGTGACTCTGATCATGGTGACTATAGTGACCATAGTGACGTTGATAACGAAACTAATATTGTCACCTGTAACATTGTGAAGCCGGGACAATTCATTTCTGATCCCGGTGACAACAGTCACTGACAAAATCACGAGCAAAAAACAAAACTAATTATTTGATATATTTTGTTTTTTGCTTGATGTTTTCCGCCGTGATGTATTCACGGACTACGATGACTCTCTACGACGACGTTCTACGAACGCACATACAAGTTTATATTCAACGACACCGACCTAAGATCGAGCAAGTGGCCAGACTGGTCAGTAAGTTTGAAATGTATCCGTGATAAAAGACGACTATGACATTTTCGATAAACAACATTGATTGGTTCTGATACAATCAAATAACCTGGGGGGACTTGAGGGGTAAATGAGTAAAGAATGTATCCTTGTTGGGCCTGATTGGATTTATCAGTGTCAACTTGATAATTGCCGTCGATAACATCACATGCTAGATTGACAGCGATTGTAATTTTTTGTTAAATCAATAATTCAATTTTGTATGTGTTTATGAATTCTATCAAATTCATCTGTGATCGATTCAAGAAAGAAATCAGGAGTAGTACCAACAAAATAACCCCCTTCGACCAGCCGAAAATTATCTTGTAATAAAAATATTTTTTGTCCATCATAGGCGATAAAATATTCATCAACGTTCCATGGGCATTTATTTCTGTATTCGGGTGTTTTCATAAATTTTTGCTCCGTCATCGAAAATTCATTTCGGTGTGGTTGTGGCGGACCTTCATATGTTGGTTTAATATCTGGCCATCCTAATACTGAACTGATCGACGACTGATAAATATCAACGGCGTAATCCGGCGATAATATTTCGATGGCCGAAGACAGTGTTGGTTCGTGGACGGCAATGGCAATTTTTGATTATTTTCCTGTGATGGATTTAATTCTACGTTGGAATTCTTCATTGATCTGTTCTATTTGATAACTGCCCGTTGGAATACTAACTACTTGCCAATCAGGAGTTCCATCGGGTTTGTTTTTATTTGCAAATACTAATGAATTATTCGGTTGTAGTCCACCAAATGATTTTGACCTAACTGGGCCAACTATAATAAACTCGTAATTGTGCCAATGCTATCTCGGATGCTGGTATTGCAGTTGGAAAATTAATACTGAATTCAGGATTAGTTGAACTCGCTGATATCATTGTGGTTCTTACCGGAGCAGTATTACTGACTATCTGTTGTAATAATTCCTGCGATCACTGATCGAACGTTGACATTATTATACTATTATTGTTTTAAATCACCGACGATGACATCATTGACGACGTTGTCGTCGAATACTTCATTGTAGATCTTTATTGCGATACTGAATTCTTCATCAGATATTATTCCATCATTAAGCGACGAAGAAATCAGTGATGATAATTTGGAATATGCGGTCGTTGCTGTGTGTAATTTCATCATGTACTCGTTCAATTTTTCGTTTGTACACGTATTTATCTTTTTCGCGATAATATTAAATATTCCAGCGATCGACGTTGACAATGAAACAATGATTGTTACAACGATCAAAGCTGTCATCGTCAGCGTTGATAATACTACGCCGGTTGCAGCAACTAGCGTAGAAACCGAATAAACCATGATATCAACGATGACCGCACGTCTACGATATTTTATTATTTTTGTTGTATAGTTATCGATGATGGTTTTTAATTTATTCTGCCAAGTTGTTACTTGATCGTATCTGTATCGCTGAACGTCTGTCATTATACTTTAGTTGTTGTCGTTGTCTAAGACAGCGACAACGTAGATGTTTCAGCTACAAATTCTATACACCACCAGTAGGGCGCCGAGGTTATTTTTTTATCATCTGATACCAGCATAAACGTTTCTTCGGTATCTTTATTTAACACTACAGATACAGTCCCAGAAAAATTATCGGTTGAATAGCGCCATGAAAATGTAGTAAATATTATAAATTTTTCAGAACTGAACACGGACAACCTGTACACACCGGTTACTTCTGCGGTATGTTTAATAGTGTTATTTTGAGGCGTCCACGTTGATGATCCTGATGATACCGTGTACACGATATTGTTAGCTCGTCCGTGAGGAATTTTAATCAGATTAGTTTTTTGAACCATATTAGGAATTCCACCGGCAATATCGGTGATTTTCGTATTTACATCTTTGAGATCTATGTCAACGCTTGGTGGACTTCCAAAAAATTCATTAGTGGTTCTGTTCACGTTTCTGCGAAAATTCATAAACAGTTGTACATGATTAAAAAATTCAGTTCTAAATGCAGTCATTCCATCATTGATTGTCGACAACGAAGTTGTTACTGGAATTTCCTTATCGTCTAAATATTTCTTTGTTGCAGCGTCGAGATTATCCGTCCGTTCTCCTACATTAATAATTTTGTTGTTATTCATGTTAATGACACCGTTCATTGTATCGCCGGTTTGTAACAATCGTTCACTTATGCTATCTCGGATCGACGACGGAGTAACAGCACTAGGAACAAGTTTGCCCTCTTTGTTATATACAGCAACAAGACCTTCTCGCGATAATCGATTACGAATAATAATATCGTTGATTGAAATATTACTGGTCTTCAATTTTCCTTCACGGTTTTGAAATATAACAAGTTCGTTTGGATCAACGTTGGTAAGATTGAGCATGTCAGATAATTCATCGTTGATCTGTTTTGTTACTTGCTTGAGTAAGTTTTCACCTGGTGCTTGTTGAGGTTTGGTTTTAGCTGATCTTCCGTAAATATCTACCATTATATAATTAGCGATTATTTAATGTATATTCGTGTACAGTTTTATGAGGTGGTTTCGTTGATCTTGATACAGCATCAAGTACTGCTAGTGCTTCACGGCCACATATTGGTGGATCCGTTAATGTTTGTGTTGGTAGCGTTGAATACCAGATTGGAATATTTTGAAGTGCAGTACTTCGTACTGTATCGACGTATTTTAAAAATTCTTTTGGTGGTGCCAACCCATACAAATCAAAATAAATAATTCCACGTGGATCAATCACGCACGCAACCCAGTGAGTGCCACGACCAGAGCTTTTATCGAGATTAATAATACCTGTTTCTTTCAGATTTGGATTTTGTGGTAATTGATCACGCATAAAAACACCTCTGAAATTTTTTATACGCAATCGCGCAGAATCATCAAGTAAATCAAAATTTGATAGTGGAACTATCGTTGAGTCCCTGGAATTCTTAATCCACGTCCAACGTGAGGCCGAGATCCTGGAAGTCTTAGTCCGCGTCCGACTCGTCGTAGTCTTTTTTTAAATCCTTGCCCGGTCGCCTTTTTTAGTGCCATTCCGGCAGCGCTTCCAACAACACCTAACGCGGATTCTTTTTCAACAGCTGGAGCCCCTGCGGCTATTAACGCTGGGATAGCTGCAAGAAGCGGAAATATTCTTCCAGTTTTAATGGCATCTTTGATCGCGCCCACGGAAAGATTTAATCGTATTTCTTTATTGGCGTGTTTAGCTTCGTTGAATCTCTTGCATTGACGTTCGGTCAACGATAATTTATTTGCACCGCTCATGTGTTCTTGTTTTAATGATATTTTTGTTCCGCATCGTGATGCCGACGACGATTGTAATCGTTTAATCTGACCCGGGGTCAGACTGACACTGACATGATGATATGACATTATGATATATATTTGATTTCTAAATACTGATTTAAATCAGCGCTTGCATATTCTCTACGGGAGCATCAACGACTCTCATGCGGCCACCAACACTTTCAAGTAACATTGCTTTATCGGATAATATAACAGCAATTGCTCTGTACGCGGGTATATCTTCAACATTTCTAGCGACGCGAGCTCGAAAATGTATGTCAACGACGGACTGTCTAAAAAAATCCAAATGTTCCAGCGAAAAGTAATAAATCGGATACAGCGTTGTAAAATCTAACTGTGATATTTGTAAATCGGATACAGCGTTGTAAAATCTAACTGTGATATTTGTAAACCAGTATCAATATTTTGATCACGTCCCATATATGACATCAGACGATGATACGCACGTGCAACATGATTTAGTTCAAAATTCAACAAAATATCCTCGGATGGTTCTTGATGTCCGTTTATCCGCAGTGAAACTTCAGTGACGCCGAGTTTGTCAAATATCATTGCGGAACGCAATTGATCATTTAATCGTGCAGTATTTTGGAAAGCAACAAATATATGTCGCGGCGCAGAGATACCTTGTTGTGATGCTATCTGCCACACAAATAAACCATTGACGGTACTTTGGATGGCATCCGTGGTTGTTGTCAACCAAGACAATATTGATTTACCGCCGTCGCTCATAAAATTGAGTAACTGATCTTCAACAGATATTGCTGGTGTCATTACTGGCATCCACAATGAAAGTTTTGTCAGTATTACTTTACCGGCATCACCGGCGGGTCTCCATATTGCATCATCGTCGGATGCTTTTCGTACGAGTACAACTGTATGTTTAGCCCCAACAATAACTTTTCTGACACCTCTGCAAAATCCAAAGATGTGTGATAACGGAATCGCGCAAGAAAATCTCCTGTTTCCACCTTGCAACATTGCTCGACGTGATCTAAATCCGAGGTTGAAATCTGGATCGACATTAATAATCATACTTTGCACATCCGCGTTGTCGTTTCTAGCAAAGTTTCTTGGTCGTCCTATTTCATGCTGGTTGTATTCAGGATGATCAGAAGTATCCTTGGAAAACATCATTGATGGACCAGCTGATCTTGAATAATCATCGCTGTATCTTGCAAGACCAAGTATAGTCGAGGCGACGTCAACATCTTTTTGAATTGATTCAATATTTCTTCCGTCGATCATGTATGTGGCACTGTCGAACAACGCCATGATACCGTTATTAACAAAACCAATACTGACATCGGCGCCGTATTCGGTATTATCTGTTTTTAAAATTTCACCTTCAATCTCGATAAATTCCTCCGCGGGAAAGAAATATCTACTCGTATCTTGAACTTGTAATTCAATTTGTCCACGTTGATTTGGCATTCGCGCATCGTAAGAATAAAATTGATAATCACGCTTAGATTCATCTTTGAGAACTGGTGCATCCATGTCAAATGCGGTATCAGATGTACGTTTAAACATTTTATGTTGATACTGTTCGTTTAATACGGAGAAGATTATTTTGAAAATGTTTATCTCGGAGATATCTATCTCGGAGAAGTTTTTTGGAGACCATCCGGCAAGGATAAAATTTCAGAAATAGCACTTCCCACTATCAGACTTGCTGCTACATTTTTTTCCTTTTCATCAGCCAATGAAGAAGTCGATGGCAAAATCATTGCTGCTAGTTTTTTATTTGCGGCTTGATTTATTATTTTACTAACACGTGCAGGCATCTCTGCGGTGCTGGGTAATTTCACTGGTGGCTGAGGTCGGACCGCCTGCGGTTGGACTTCTTGCGGACCACGTACTAATCGTGCTAGTCTATCCTTGATGGCAGAAAATGCTTTCCCGGCGACGTCACCGATCGTGCTAATGCCTTTTTCGCGAATAACGTCAATGGCTTTCATGACTAATTGCTTTAAAATCGGTATTGCTTTTGGGGCAATTCTCGAAAATAAACCCTTAATGACATCACCGAATCCATCTCCGTAAAATGTCTCATATACAGGTAATCTTGAATTTACCACCCTGACCATGGTTGGTCTACGTTGTCCAACGTGTATGATCATCTATTATAATAATAATATCTAATTGTTTAATCAGTGACTTAGTCGGGCGACCTTTAGTCGCTATAATAATCATCGGTAATTTCATTAATGAGTGACCGATACACGTTAATATCCATGATACCACCAGTAAATAATCGTTGACAAATTGATGAGATTTCGTTGATAATTTCAGGAGAATTATTACCGGCTCGTTTTCCCCCAAACAGAATTTCTAATCTATCTACGTCGGCAAGGACGTTGTTAGGACCAGTAACAAGACCACTTCCCGTTGTTGTATTAATACCTTTTCCAGTTGGAACTGAAACATCTTGATCTTCTTCTATTTCCTCAATTATTGGTTGAATAATTCTTCATGGTGAATACTGATGTCGTAATTCTCTAGCATAACTAAATGTTTTATTAATATATTTGGCCTACTCAGGATCGTCTTGTCGAACAAAATTAAGATCATTGTTTATACGATATATCCATCTATACCATTTTTCATGATCTGTTATTTCCTGAGTATATTCTAGTTTTAAAAAATCGTTCTTATCAAAAACACTTTTCACAGCAAATTCATGTAAATCTTCGCTATTAATAGATCGAATATATTCGATAGATCTTGGATAAATATTTATTGATCATGTTGGTCCTGATTCTTGGTCTTATTGGTTTTGGTTGTGATATTTGTTCCCTTATTTCACCGATCTCAGCACGAGCTTGGTTAATTCCTTCGAGTATTCCTTGAGATGGCTGAACCGCAGCTATTTCGGCAGGAAGTTCTCGTAGAATCTTTTTTGTTTTTTTAGTTCGCTCCGCTATTTTTTTAGTTTGTTTCGCTGTTTCTGTAAATAATTCTTGTGTTTGCTGAAGCTCTTGTAATTGTTGTCTGACAGAATCACGGACAGGTAGATATTTCTTAATTGCTTCTAGTCGCTCTCCGAGCTAATCTTGCTGAGTGAGATTCACCAATCATTATTATAATGCAATGGTTTAATTATAGCAGCAGAGAGGGTGCGACCAACAAAAGTGACCAACACGTAAACGCGGACACGTAGCGATGAAATACAAACTCGTCATCGCAGTAACATAGCAAGCTAACCCAACAGGGTTTCCTACGAGTCAAAGTTAGAGGTGCTGGTTTAACGTTATTGACGTTGAGATTTCATTTTCGTACGAAGCTTTATTTTCCATAAAATAAGGTCTCAGGCAAATTGGTCTGTTCACCCTCTCTGCTGCTAGCTAGTTGATATCGAGCACTTTTAAATAAACACCATCCATCACTTATAAGTGCTACTTCTGTGTTAGCTGCAATTGCAACAGGTGGATTGGCCACTGTCATAATCTGACTGCGAACTTCCAATATTGCTTTGTGTGGCAGCAGAAATACATCTTCATCTCGAGTATTAAATGTTCTCATACCAGCTTTATTTGGTTCATTAGAATTTTCATCGAGATACTCAACATACTCAAATTCTGTTACAGTGTCATCGATGTCATAAGTTTCTGCTAAATCGAGATAATTTTTAACAAACATTTTTTAATTTATTAGATTATATAAAATTTTATTGTAGCGCTGTTACTTTAGATATTAATTTTTGTATAATCTGCTTGCCCTTTGGTGATAAACGTTTTTTTGTTGTTGTTATCATAGCACGTTGAGTTTCTTGTGTTGGAGCGATTTCGGATATAACTTGTTTTATCTCAGATGTAGACGGTGCGCCACTCACCTTATCAACCATTTTTTGTCCCACCGCAGTTCCAGCGTCAGATGCGGCTCCAGTTGCAAAAGCTTTTGATGCGCCAAGTGCAATTGGTGCAACTTTACGCGCGATTCCTGGAGCATGTTCAATAATTTTAGTAAATATATTTCCCAAAAATCCAACAACTATTTTTGTTCGGTATTTTTTTTTTTTTTCTTTCATTATATCTGAGGTTGCATAAAACCGAAGTCGATTGTGCGCGCCTACGCAACGCGTAAGTGTAAATAGTAAGTAACAACCTCGTTATTCAAATCCAGCTGTCGTCCAGATTTATCTGTCAACTTCATATTTATTGCTGTTATTTGATTTTCAACATTTAGCGGATAATAAATAACTTGCCGTGGATTAATTTGCATAAGCGATCCCGGTGGAACATCTGGAGAAAAACTATATATTGTTTGTCCTTTACTACCATCAGCTGAGTAAAATCCAGCTACAATGGAGCAATTTATTAATATTGTGTTTACGTCAGTTATATTTACCGGCAGTTCACCGTCATATATTATAGTTTGTTCTGTGGTTTTTCCGTATTGTTTGTGAGTAAATCCAATCAGCGACGCTATGCTTGTTGATGATGAAAAATCTATTATCAAATTATTTTTTTATGTTATTCTAGCGCGTAATGTGTTATAATTCGGTATCACTTCAAAATTGTCGGAAACTCCTCCATTTTTCGTTATTAATTCGCGTATCGTCTTATTTAAATCAGTTACGTTGTAGGCTCCTTGCGGAATTTTAACTGATTTCCATGTAGGTCTTGGAGCTGAAGCTAAAGTAAAATAAAATTTATCGTTTACTCCAGTTTTTACGTTAGCCATGGAATGCCAACATGTGCATGAAATTAGTCCAATTTCATCCTGTTTTTCTGTATCAAGTAGTATTGGCGGAATATAATTTACTGAAAAATTTGCGCTATCTTTAGTGGCTGTGCTAGAGTTTAGTAATAATGTTGTTGACATTGCTATTTATTATATTTTTTACAAAATTAAATCATTGTGATTAAGTCGCCGTGTAAAGTTCGTATTCTTCAGATGTTAATAAATTTTCCGATCTTAAATGATCAAGTATATCAATAATTTCATTATCAATTTCAGCGCCAATATTTCATGCTTCCTTTGACGATATCAACAGCATTAATCTGCCTATCATTTCGGTTACTGATGCAAATATTTTCACCCCTGTTCCAGATCTTCTACTTATGCAAATATTCTCATTATATTCAAACTCGTCATAAAATTTTGTATATTCAGATTTTCCAGCTCTAAATTTCTTCGCTGTAAACAATAAATTATTAGCAATAACACCATTTCTAGCATGTTTAAAAAATGTTTTAAGAGATTCTCCTTCAGCTTCATCAATTTTATTATAAGCTTCTATTCCATTTTTATAAGTATCATTTAGTTCTTCAATAAAAGTATCATATTTACTTCGTGACCATTTATTAATATTATCAACATCTTCACTATTATTTTCTTCCATAAAAGTATCGTACTCTAATTTTGTTATTTTATTTGCTGTCATTTTTTTAATGTTCTCTTTTTTACTTTCCGCTGGTAATACAACTAGTGGTTTTTCAATCTCTGCTGGTCTATCAGTTTCCACCAGACTCGCAGCTGGTACTCTTTCTAAATCTATTTCTTTTGCTATGGTACTCAAAACATTAGTGTGTTGATTGAACTTTTTTTCATTAATTATTTGATTAAGAGCTTTGATATAAAGATCAGCGATAACTCCTTGTCGGTATTTTTTAATAGTTTTGTAATATTCTTTATTTTCCGGTACTACCAAATCGATCTGTTTCTTATTTTTCTCCGATATTTGTGTTAACTGTACAATATTTTCGTCAGCATTATATTCTTTTTTTAAAATATCGTATATTCTCGAATCTTTAAAATTGTGGTGTGAGTTAAATATTTTATACTCAATATCTTCTATTTTGTTATTTATATTTCTTAAATCTTTTTCAAATTCTGAAAATACTCTTGGATAAGATTCTTCAATTTTTTTCGTTATATCTTTTAATGTTCTTCTAATAGGCCCAACTGTTAAACTTGCTAATTTTTGTTCAAATTCAAGTGGATTATTGATCAGCCGATTTAGTTCATTTTGTCTAGTAACAGGATCAACAATATTTGCCACAAGTGCTTCGGTTAATTTTCTTCTTTCTTCAGCAGATCTAGCAACAATTTTTGCAGCAGCTCCTTCTTGTTGTTCCTTAACTAATCCAACCAAACCTTTTTCCTGTAGTTGCTTAAGTTCTTCTGATAGTGGTTTAGTTTCAGGTTGTTTCCGAAGTATTGCCTCAGTAACTGGTTTGAGAATCGTAGCTGTTGTTTCTGCAGCAGTTATTTGTCCACGTCGTGCTTGCTGTACTCGCTGCTTAAATTCTGCTTGAGATTGATCAAGTTTTTTTAGATCTTCTATATGTTTTCTATATTTTGCTCGTTTATCCATTTTATTCTATATAAATTTTATAAAATTAAGACTATCGAAAACAAAAACTTACTGCAAGTAACTGTCAATACAACAACGAAACATTTTAGTTGGATAACGTGTTAGTTTATCAAATAAGAAAAAGTTATATTTATCCGCTGTCGCTTTATGATATAATTCGATAAATTTATCTTTTGTTACGTTCGCGATATTTCTAACATCAACATTGTCCAGTCCTGGAAATAATATAAAACAACCAGTATTTCGTCTGATAAATCTGTCAACATTATAAAAACCTTGGGCGAGATAAACAGAATTACATATTTTATTTCGCGACAGTGAAAAATACGATCTTATTTTGTTCATTTCTGCATTATTTAGCGGAATATCGTCAAAAACTACTATCTTATGTTCATCTGAATCAAGTTGATTAACTGGAACAAGATCTTCTGGTTGTTTGATAATAAAAAAATCTTCGCCAACATCAAGATCATCACGAAGTTTGTTATTATATTCGCTTAGCAGCTGGTACTTATCTTGTTGTGGATTAATTGTATAAATATAAATTCGATCGTAATTAAAATTATCGCCTAACAGTAAATTCATAAGCAAATTTGTTTTTCCCGATCCAGTTCGCCCAACAATAAGATAATGACAATCTGGAAGTTCATTGTTATGTTTATGTTTCACCAACCGCTCTGTATCAAAGTTTAATATCGACGATTTTGCCATTGTTTGTTATATAATTTTATGTTATATTAAACTGACTAATGTTGACAATTTTATGTTATATTAAATAAATAATGAGATATTATAAAAAATTTGCAATATTAGTAGGAGATTCATCAGCTGTAAGTACAACAATAACAAACGGCAAGATTAATTTATCGGGCTATCTAAAAAAATCCGGCGACACAACGACAGGAAATCTGTTTATGTCAAATCAACAAGTACTAGATTTAGAAACTTCATATCCACCAATAAATGTTAATAACACACAAGCTGTTAGTTATGCACAACTAAAATCCGTCGATAATAATAAACTATCATTGACAGGAGGAACTTTAAACGGTAACTTAAATATGTCAGAAAAAAAATAAATAATAAATTTGGAGACCAGGTATCCACCAGCAAACTTAGATTATACACAAGCGGTAAGTTATTCACAGCTGAGGTATGTGGATGATAAGAAACTTGATACAATCGGTGGAACAGTTATAGGTAATATCAACATGTCAGGAAAAAAAATTATAAATTTAGAGACTGCATATCCGCCAGAAAACTTAAATCAAACACAAGCTGTAAGTTATGCGCAGCTAAAATCTGTTGACGATAGCAAACTTAACAAAGCCGGCGACACAATGACAGGTAACCTTACAATGAGTAATAACTCAAAAATAACTGGATTACCGACAACATCGTCACAAGCTGATGCTGATGCTATTAGTTATTCTCCGTTAAAAGAAGAACTTACCCTATACTTTAAAAAATCTGGTGGACCAATGTCAGGTAATATAAACATGAGAAATAATAAAATAAATACGACATATGTTCCAGTTAAGCCTAATGATCTGACAAATAAAGTGTATGTTGACAGTCTGTCTAGTAGTATAAAACGAACTAAAAACAATGTTGGATATATTCCAACACTTTATAAGGCAACTGACAATCGAGTTGGGTTTGAGGTAAGCGCATCAGCATATTATCCTGAATATTATCCTTATTACGCTTTCTCTGATAGACAAGAATGGACGACAAACGGAAAAGTTGAACATTTGGGATTAAAATTAAATGTCCTACTGCAGTTGCTATTTGGCAATTTCATTTGCGGGGCCGATTAAACCTTAATGTTGGTCGAATTTATAATTGGCAATTAGAAGGATCAGATGACGATATCAACTGGACAACATTGTATAGCACAACAGACACTTACATTTCAACAACACAATAATTTACAATCCCGACAGAAAACACTGTTAACAAGTACTCATACTTTCGAGTTAATGTTTAAGCTGCTGAACGTCCATTTTCAGGACTGACAGCATTTCAAATATACACACTCAACGAACAAATTTAATCTAATGCTATAAAATAATGTCAGAACCACCAATTATAACCATTGCAAGAGAATTTTATGATAATATTTTTAACCCTAAAATAGATGTTGGAGCTGTTAATGTAGCAGCAAAAACAATCCAAGATATGAAATATATTGGCATCAGTTTATTATAAACAGACTAACAACGCAAGATTATGTTTATAATTTTATTCGCGTCATGTATATGCGAGGACCACAACTGAGAAAAGCAATAGAAAACTTTGATATTATAAGCAGATACTGTCATCCTGATAATTGTCTTGAAGAACAAAAACAAGTTGAAATTATATTTAAAAAATATTACTCGAGCTTGATTGGTCTAATATAGATTTGATAATAAAATCAGACTTAATAAAGGCACGAGTTTATAGTGGAAGAACACTGGAAGAAAGACGAATAAACGAAAGTCATACTCGTCTTGACAAACTAGCGGAAACTAAAAAAATGAAAATAAAAAGAAGCAGAGATTTATATGATAGTTTTTTAAAACGAGGTATATTTAAACATCTCGGTATGTACTACCATGACAAAGAAACCTTGGTTAAAATCATTACTATGATGTCAGATGCAGAGTTAATTATTAAAGTGTACGCAAACGCAATTTTACCAATGATACGTAAAAAAGACCCAGAATTTGATCCGATTATTGTTAATAAGCCTCTAAAGATAATCAAAAGTTTAGACGATAAAATTAGTAATCTTAGTGATGATGAGCAAGAAATATTTTTTGAAGAAGTCAATCAAACAAAGTTGGAAGTAAAGTCTGATTCTTATTATGGTATAAGTGAAGAAGATGATGTTCCATTCCCATAATTCCAGTACTCTAGACAATTGTCACTACGAAATTATTACAACGAAATTAAAACAATATTTACAAAACCATATGAAAAATTAATGTTAAAGTAGCTTCTGCTGTTGGTCTTCTTATAATTGAACTAGATAAGCTTAAGAAGTTAATGCTAGCAAATTTTGTAGTCGCATATGCAATTATCAGACAACATCTTCTTCTCAGAAATTTCACGTTAGATCAGTTGAGTTTAGTATTAGGGTATATTGATGAAACAGAAATCGATTACAGTAATTTGGTGAATAAAACAGATTTGTATGAGAGTGAAGTAGGAAATAGTTTTGATTCATATGCTTGGTTAAAGAAACAATATGTACTAACAGATGAACGATATTATGATACTTCGTCAGATGTTTATGACAAATACAGAGTTTTTAGCTGATCCTAAAAATAATAAATTCCGCGAGTTTCTCAATTCAATTGTTGGTGCTAGAGTTTTTAATATTGTATGAAAATTATATAATGAAAAAACATATCATTGATTTCAATCACATATCAGAAGAAATTCCAAAATAAGATGTTGACACACTATTACAATGTTACAAATTTTATCACAAAAACCTCTGGTGTATAAAAGAATGTTATAAATACTACCGTAGAATACTTCGAGTAATATCATATTTGCCATTGTTAATGACTAGCTCTGGTATAATCTCAAGTGAAGCATTATTAAATCCGTTTTTGGTGATAATATCTGGCGTTGGTGTCTCTCTTTCAATAGCTTGTAAAAAGATTGAACCCAAACTTGAAACAAAAAAAAATTCTTGTAAAACAGCAAGTATAATTTACAAAAAATTGCTTGATCAGATACAATCTTACTTGCGAGGTGTAAAATATGATATGGACGATTTAATATGTGAGTTTTGTATTATTGATAGTATGTTAACGGATATACTACCAATGAAAGTCAGCAGGTATGAAAAAGATTATCATAAAATATGGTTACAACAGTAGTAGATGTTCAATTTTGTATAGCTTTGGAAATATCATTATCAAATAAAATATCAACTATATTGTCAATAAATGTCATCAAATCATTGGACCAACCTCTTATTTGTTCGTCATTTTCAGTTGCGAACAGCCATACTGACCCATATTTTGCTGATATATGATATCCAACTTTTTTAATACAGTCGCTTATTATTTTAGGTTTTATGCCAGTATAACTTGAGGCTGATTTTATTGAATCAAATCTCTTACAAAATTTATTTGTCAGATCAAATCCAATATGTCTTATTGATGATGGATAATAACCCATATTATATAATATTTCATTGTTCAATATGAAATTTTGTCTAAATTCATAAGGTACATAAATATTGTTTTAATAGGGTAGTGGAGGTCTCCAGTCCAGAATCTGCTTTTGGTTTAGGATCAGCCTATTACTTTACTGAAATTTGGAGGAGGAGGGTGGTTTTTTGAGTAGAGGAGGGCTCTGAAGTGGTGAAAAAATGTCAGACTATATTTATTTTGAAGGGGGTGGGGGTCTCTGGTCTAGAATCTGCACTTGTTCGAGGATCTGCCTATTAGCATACTACTGTCGATGCTGAGAATAAGTCGAGGCCAGATCAATATCTCAGCTTCGTCTTTGCCACTTCGTTCCACACAGCATCACGAATTGTATTATATCTGTAACTAAGCATCCTTCCAGGTCAGGATCATTAAATGTAACTAAAAGTACCTAATTTGTTTCACACTAAGTATTTTATCTAGATATAATTATGCTGAACTGAACATTTATTGAGTTACAGATATGATAAAATATGTGATGCTATATGGAATTAAACTACAGTAATTTCTGGTTTCATACATATTAAAGGTATCACTGTATGCTATTTCAGATTATCAGCAATAGGGAAATTGCATCATTAATGCTAAAATGCTTTTTCCAACTTGTTTTTTAATAAGTGTGATACAAAGAGAGAGGCATAGGTATTCCATCACATTTTTTCTTTCTTCCACCTCATGTTCAAAATAAAATATGGCCTGATAAGAGAGAGAGAGATGAAATAATTTCAGCCCTTCATGCTTTTGTACCTTACTGAACCTGTTTATCTGAAGCTTTTGTCAAAGACAGAAAACATTAATAAATTAAATAGTAAATGTAAACTATGACAAGTATATACTGCAATCGTTCAGAGTTTAAATATTCACAATATTTATAGTCATATAGACGCCTTTAGGTTAAATCCCAGGAATGACCATTTCGCATGCAGTCTAATTATCTTTGCAAGTACAACGACCTCTCCATTTCCAACACATAACATTATTTTTAAGGCACATGTACTCTACCTGTCTTTAGGCGGCAATTGCTTGATCTTTACTCATGCTAGATGTTACTTTAAAATGCTGACAGTTTTATCGGCTAGTTCAAAAGATGTCAGTGGTTGTGAAATTTACATGAGTAACCATATGGCATTTCCTTTCATTATACTCCACCGTATTCATACCACCCTAAGGTAGCCTAAATTCCCTATTGGTAGCCTCACAAATTTGATCTGGTCTGCCGAATCTTGATCTCAAATAGATGTTAGGTTGGAAAACACCACAACAAAGCCACGTGATTCTTGGAAAAAGGAAATGGTAAATAAACTAGAAGGATTTGCTTTTCCCAGTGGTATTAAATGATAACGGAATATGGTACTGCACTTGTTCATGAGTAAGTTCACAGTCATCAGGAATGTGAATAATACAATCGTCAAGACATCACTCTCTCTCTCTCATAATGGGGTATAATTTTTATTTAATCATGATGTGCAAGAAGAACAAGTGTGGTGGATTATCTATCTTTGTTATGGTTATTCATCTTCCAACTTGTCAATTTCTAACGCATATTTTAATCAAATTTAAACAACGTATATTACTAGTGCATGCTGCTTTAGCACCAATTACATTTGATGTACGTTAATTTTTAATACATGTAATTGTTTAAAATCCTTCTCAATGTCGAGTCCTATATTTTTTCATACACAATCTCTTCCCCAAAATGTAATATTTTTTCGCACATTTTTTTCTTACATATTGAGGAATTTTTTTTGCCATATGAAAGATTATGTGATGTATGATAACATGATTCGGATGACATAATCCACATATAAGTTGATTTGGAGTATAAGTCGAAGCTAAGATTTTCTGGTCAAAAAGTATCGTATTGGCCAGTTAATACGGTACTTTTGATGCACACTCGCTGTCACCCCTGTCAATGCTCACCTACAACAAAGGGCAGAAGATCCGGCTCTTGTTCCGAAAGGATATGTTAAGTCGCATCGCGCTCTGTGGACAAAAATAAAAACCCTCAATCACTCAAAATCCGGATAGACAGCCCTTTTATATTAATGTTAGAATTAACAATTAAACAGGAAATCTGCAAAATTTAACGTACGAAACAGGTCCAAAGTGTTTTGTATTTACATCATTATGGAATGAAAGCATAAGAAGGATTTATATACATTGACATGTGTGTGTATTTACATTAGAGCGCATGCACATACACACAGAGTCCTGGATCATCGAGACTTTTAAGAGTTTGTTTGCTAAAGGGCAAGGCGACTATTCTACCAATGGTTATGTCCGCAATCAAACTTTTTTTAATAATTTGATTTGAAAAAATGGAGCAGACATGGTAGACCATCTCGATAGATTTTGACGATCCACAAGGACATAAATACATTTTAAGTTATAAAATAAAAAGGAGACAGGTATATAACATTCAAAATCTAGCAAATGAACAACAGTAGAAATGTAAAACCAGACCCCAAAATGCTCCTTTGCCCTTCTTATTGCTCCTCTCTCTCTCCCTCACACACACACACACACACACACACACACACACACACACACAATCATGAGTGAAAGAGTTATACTAATCAGCACCAGGAAACAGTGGAATTATAAAGAATTTACACATTTAAGCATCCAGTGAAATAGCAGTATTTAAAAACAAATTGCTTTCAGTGTTATTTTCAAGCTAATTTATATCTTTGCATGGATGATACAAGAAAGAAAGACCAAACGAAATAATGCATAATGAACAAACTTGACTCACTGATGGAAAAAATAAAAGAAAACTTCTACACACACACACACACACACACACACATACTTTCATATATATATATATATATATATATATATATATATATATATATATATATATATATATATATATATATATATATATATGTATCTGAAAAGCAAAAATGTTTCCATGACTTACCATTTAGTTAGTTGCTGATAGCAGCCAGCATTATACCTTTACATTACTTGGATACTTTAAAAGCGTTACAGAAAAATTATTATAAGTAGGGAGCTTGTTGTCATGTGGGGTTCTTTTGGGTACAAACAATTCTGTCCGAAAATGTCCCCCCTATTAAATATTATTTTACATGTCTTTGCATTACAAGTATAGTTAATTCAAAACACTGCAACATATCTCTTTCTTTGATAAACACATTTTTGATAACTACTGCATTTATCTATTTTTTTTTTTTTGTTTTGCTTTATTATTTGCTGGAGGCCAAACACTATGGTCTTCATCAGAGGGTATTGTGATGGACTGCACTGAAGTAATTCATCTTATTATATGCTCATTTTTTTCTCCGTTAACTTTAAATTACCAGAATCTTTCAATATTTTGCGATATTGAAATCGTGTGCTGAATTCATACTGCATCCACGTGAATAAAGGAACTACTTTCTATTGTAAACAAACAATTTGTTTCTGAATGAACTAAAGCAGATGTTTAGTGGACTGCCACATACTAGCTGCTTTGGCACATTCCGTGCTAACGGTTTTGATACAATGTTTCAGATATAGGCTAGCTATAGACGCCAGACAGGGTTCTTACAAATAACATACAAGTTACAAGACATAAGCTGTCTTCTTTAGCTGTTAATAAAAATGGCAAAAATATACTTACAGTTTTACATCCTGAATTTCCTCAACATGTACTTTCTTAGTTCTGCAAATCCGAATTACATGAGCTATGTCATGGGTTCTCAAGCATGATTACACATTTCGAAATTGTACTGTAATTTTGACTACTGAGTACATTTCAAGTGCAGTTACATCCTCTTTGCTGCACTGAAAATGAAATAAGCGTTAAATTCGACAGCGTCTTTTTGATAATTGCAATTGAAAGACTTCATAGTTTTTCCACATTATGATCTGAATCATTCAATGGCAGAAGCAGAAACACGCTTGCCGATGACAGCACACTTCTCCCTGGCTACTTCAATCCGATGTATTTCATGTAGAAGTGGCACAGACGCTGCAGTAAATCAGCGTACTTCATGTACATAAATCCAGTCCATAATCATGAAATTTCGTCGAATCGAGAAAAATACCAAAATCTATCCATTCCAGATCAAATGGAAAAGTTGCTGCAATGTGCATTCATTCACAATATGACTCCAAATTTCAATTTTAAGGAGACCAAAATGCCATTTTCTTTCAAAACTTATGTCTAGTGCGCGACCAAGTTCAAATTTATCTGGGTGGAGTTACGTGTGCATTAATAATGTTGTTGTGTAATGATGAATCTGCGCTTGTGTATTTAGTTTGGAATACGGCATACATTCAGTTACTTTGTTTCTTGTAGTGTATTTTTGTTTATATCATTAAGCCTTGGGTAGAATAAGAAAATGAGCATATAATAAAAAGATTACTGCATTTGTATGGGAAAATATGAACTCGTTTTGTCGGATGGATATACTGCACTCCCAAGATCGTGCAGTATACACATCCAAAACAACTCGTTCATATTTTCCCATACAAATGCAGTAACCTATAAAAATGGGACAGATACATTGTATTATTATTCTTATTATCATTCAGTTATCTTTTAGACCCTTTCAGTAAAATAATAGTGTAAGCTGCTGTTTCTTCTTGTTTTGGGTTGATTTCCTTCATGCACCTCTTCTACTGTTCATCTACCCTCAGCTCAATATTCAGAATGTCCCAATAAATGATCAGAAGAAAGGTACAAGAAACCCCACAGGAAACATTCAAATGTTAATTATTTCGGTACTGACAGGTTATATATATATATATATATATATATATATATATATATATATATATATATATATATATATATCTTAATGATGAAATGTCTCTAAACATTTCCACATGTATTATATCTATTATCTTTCATTTTGTACACATTTTACAAAACTTTAACATATTTAACTTTTACACTTTATTTTGTATTTCAGGTTCATATTTATCTGGAAAGGTTTATCTTCCTAAAGTTGTGTGCAATTCCTCATTTTTACATTTATAAAGTTACTTTTCATTACAATACATTTTTGTGTTGAGGTGCCAATGAATGCTACTACATACCACAAAGAAAACAGCAAACAAAAACAGAAACTCATTTTACTATTTCATTGTTGTTTAATGCAGGAATATACAGATAATGTAAATGCTTATTAAATTTTAAATGGTAAAACAAACTGATCAATGATGATAATGGTTTTAAATATATGCAACTCATTATAAGTGACATTTCTGTCCCATACTTTGGAACCTCAAACAGACATTTCCAGGCATGTAAATCAGGATTGTCCTGTGTGGGAAAATATACAGAGAGCAAATACTGTAAACAAGCTTCATAAATGCACTGCATCAAAATAACCATATGCATATAGAGTGCAAATTTCATATATGTTTCAAACTATGAAAGTAATCATATGCACACAATGGGACTTCTTGGAAACTTCAGAGCTTCTTTAAACTTGGGAGCCATATAAAAACAACCCAGTCTCATCCGTTGTGAGATCAGCTTCTGTAATTCCTTTGGCAGCCAACTCATCCTTCACCCTTGAAAAATAATCTGGGTCAGGGTAACCAAATCTGAAAATGTATTAATACAACTTTACCAAGCTTTTGCACTATTTATCTGTTTACATACCTGTAAAAAACACAAATACTTGTATCATTCAAAAACTTACCACAGTGACCGAGATAAATTATGGTTCATAATTAATATAATAGTATTGCACATGGTATGCAATATGCTTTGCTACACGGCATGTAGAAAAGTTGAATAGTTTGATATCTGCTTGTGATATTTTTCGAAAAGGAGTGCTGAGAATGGCACCTTATATGATGCCCTGTGTTTAATATTTCTCTATGTAATCATTAAAAGGTTTGTGCAGAAACAAATTTTCTTCTCTTAGTCTGGTTCTGATCTTTGACCCCAAACAAAAGTTGGTCACGGTCTGTATTTTACACTAGCCTTGAGAAGGGGTTTGTATGACCTAATAACCCCATGTTTCTTCCTCTTGTACATGCTAATCATTCTGAGAGGGCTGACATCTAGTCTCCAGCCAGCTGATCCACTGGCTATTCCCATCACCCCAGCTTATGTAAAAATCATACCATTGGCTCACCAATCTTCTCACATGCTGCTCTCAACAGAGTGACACACCCTTAAAACACCCATTTTACATCTACTACTGCTGAGTTTTTAATCCATCTCTGATATTGGTGAGTGACAAGATTGTCAAATTAGCTGTGGTGGTAACCATATTATATGCATGTTTGGCATCACTTTCATTTAAAACAAACTAAACACCATTTGAAGACTTGATGAAATCACCATGCCAATATGATGATCAATCTTCTTTTAAAATCCGATGCTGATATGACTTTCCATTGAGGAGGAGAATCAAGAACAAGATTTTCAAGATGGCTGCCATCAATCATGGCCATAGCAGAAGTTGGATTGGTGCCATTTTCATTCAGGATTAGTCTTTTAGCAAAGACTACATGTTGATATGACCACCTAATCAGAATTAGTAAAATAAATTCAAGACAGCTGTTGTCGCTTACTCGATGTTTGAACAGCACCAGTTTTTCACTTGTAACAAACCAGATCATGGGATGAATGTGTGTGTGTGTGTGTGTGTGTGTGTGTGTGTGTGTGTGTGTGTGTGTGTAAAGCTTCCTGGCAATCCTCTAAGTTGTTTAGGATGAGTAGTGTTAAAACGCTTGTGCTAAAAGTCAAAGGACTATGGACAATGGACAACAGGCCATCCCGTATTAGTGCTTCTGATCTATAACTAATCAAGCTAAGATGAGACTACTGCCCTATAATTAATGACATATTGCTTACAGTCCTCCAGGTTTTGAATTGGTTTTGTGATGAATGTTATTCCATGTAAGTCCCTCCTTTCCTGTTGTCCGTGATTGGCTGATTGTAAACACCAGTCTCCTTTTAAAGGCCAGCTGAAGCAATCTGCATACAGTTCTACCCTCTGATGTATTGGGTAAGTATGCAATCCTTAACAACCCATGATACAAAGTTCCTGGAGATGGATGATTTTGCTGAAATACATATTAGAATACAGTTAGATTCCTCTATGTACCACTGTATTCATAGCAGCCATAAACATAACCATGTTATCATGAGGAAGTTTTGCACCGTGGGATTTTCCCAAAAGACTGTGTCATTAAACTGCATAAGAAATATAAAATGATGGTAGTTATAGCATATTCAGTTAGCATCAGCAAGAACTAAAATTAAGTGAGAGAATTCAAGTAGCAATGATAAGTCAAAATTCAACCAATTTAATGAAATTCATGAAAATACACTTATAAAGTTTTAGTCTGTTTGTTTTCTTGGTACGTGTTAATACATCACTGACTATATCATGCTGATGAAATGGGAACTAAGTACCTTTCCCAGGGACATACAGATACAGCAGGCTAGGGATGGTCTTATTATGATAGGGCAGCAATACAATGATGGGTTTAAAACTGAGTAACCATTTTAAAGTTAAATGTATGCATGTTCATAAAAATTCAGTGTCCAAGATTACTGTTTAAATCTGTGGATGAATTGAGGGCCTAGATAATCAACTGAACAAAAACCATTAACCCTCCAAGTGTCTTAAAGAGAAATACAAATTTCAGGATCTCGATCTCGATCTCTCTCTCTCTCTGCATTTACTTCAGTTTACAATGTACTACAAACAAATTTAAGTTTACTTTTCATTCAATTTGACCTTTATGCAATAAATGAAATTTTCTCATATGTTGGGCTTGTTTTCTTCATTTATGTGACAGAATAATCTGACACTACAGATAAATATCAGATTGATTTCGGTGTCTATTTTGCCCCCCATTTGGATACTCTTTTACCTAAAGGCAGAAAACTACATTACATGTCTTGATTTCACCAATTTTTTTTGTAAAGCACTTTATGATTAGGGATCATCCTAACCTGTTCAGAATCTGAATCAACCCAGATCTAGAATAAAGATAATGTTTGGATCACACCTGCAGGCAGTATGAAAGTAGAATAAGGGGTATAGTAAGGCTAGGATCAATCTGCCTTAGGCAGCTTCTGTGACAAGCTCTGCTCTAAAGTAGGGATTATGCTGGGATCATTCCACTACAGACCATGGGATCATAGTTGAATAAGGGGTAAATCAGGCTGAGATCAATCTGTCTTGGGCCAAATATCATCCTTGAGCTGTAGCTATATTTGTTACTTTCTCTTCAAGTGGGTCAGCCCCAGATATAAGCCATTTTTAAAAACTATGTATTACCATTATATTCTGAAATTAAGTATATGTTCTGAGGACAATTGTCCAAACTCATGTTAACCACTGGATGCCTAATTCATGATACTTAGAATTATATAATACTGTTTACATGATTAGGATATTATAAATATGTTGGTTGGAGAGAGAGATTAATGTACCATATATACTCGCTTGTAAGTCATAATTTTTTTACTGAAAAATTTGATTCATGCAGAGTAGGGGTTATCTTAAAAGTGTGATATAATACAAATTTGATAATCAAGGAATAATTTTGGAAACTCTATTCGTTTGTAGTACACAACAATGCTGTGAATTCAGATATATTTACAATTCTATGCCACTATTCCCATTCAGAAATTTGTATATGGTATGCACAGTGTTTATCCATTTCATGATGGTATTCATTACACATTACTAGTATTTTCAGTTATTTAGATATTAAAATATCATAGGCAAATTAAATACTATCCACTGCAAAGTTGTGTCAGTTAATGTTGTTTACCATGGGTATTTACTATCATTTGTATAAATATTTGTACTTTGCTTTATAAACACTGTGTTTTATGCAATAACAGTTCCAATTTAAGTTATATTCCTTTTCCATCAATTCGATTTAGTGAATTTTCCTCAAGTTTTCTGAAAGTGTGCATGACCTGATAAGCCAATGGCTTGCAAAAGCAGAACTCACTCGTTTTTAAGTTGACAATCCTTCTGATCTATCCACAAATTTAGTACATATATTTGTTCAGTGCCAAGTACAGTTCTACATCTTCCAGTCCATTTGACCTTAATACCTTGTACCCTGTAAAGACAGCAGCCTCATTATTTTCTAATGTTACCACCATTTGATGAAGCTGCAAGTTTGATGTCCAGTGCCAAGTGACAGGGTGGTTATTTGAACTCCATATGATCTTGCTTCCCAACTAATGTTTAACTGCAAACTTTAATGGAATGTATGATCAAAGTGTTACTTACAGAGCCCAAGGTGAGTTTCTACAATAGCACCCACATATGACAGTGAAGCCAATCAAAAAGAGTCAGATGATATTTACTGTTATCTGCATCTATACTGTATGTAATTTTTGTTCAGGACTGTAACTTGTAGTGATCATCTATAAACAAAATAAGACGTAGCCAATTTTTGTCCATAGGTATAAACTCTATTTCAAAGTTATTCAGATATGACAAGGATTTTACAAATGAAATTCAACTTATATATTGATCCTGTTGACAAGTTTGGAGTAACTGCTCATTGGCTATTTGGGTGAGGTGGGTTCTTACAAGAATTAAGTTGTCTCTCACTGAATGGATTTGGTCAGGAGGGTTATTTTATGATGTGGGATATTTGTGAAATGTCATGTAGAGTAGGAAAATATTGTGTTTCAGGACTCTATGCATGTATATAAGTAGGTAGAGCTGGGCAATTATTTTCATTCTTCTTTCATATGTTCTTCTAACATCAGTCAATAACTTCATTGTATTTTGCATTGGTTCTGTCATTCTGTTCTTCTATCTATTGATGGATCTATCGATCAAATGATCGATCTATCTATCTAATTATCTAGGCTTGTTTAATTTTCCAAAACTTTGACTCACTGGCTACAAGTCACCTCTTTCGATGGATCTGACTTGCAAAATACACAAGGACTTATAGGAGGGTAAAATGGAAATTGTTTTTTTATAGCCTGAAAAATGGAGGGGGGGGGTTGATTTATAGTCGAATCTACTTATATGTGAATATATTAGGTACATATCACTTTTATACAGATAATCACAGAATAAATCAATTAGAACTTCCTGGCCTTTAGTTGTGTAACAAAATGATACATTAATAACACACAATGTTCAGAAAAGTAAGTACAGAGAAATCTGTCTTGAGAGACCACTGCTGTGTGACAAGCTGTTTTGAGAGATTGGGATCTCCATGCACAGCAATTTCTTACAATGTCACCAATGTCCAGTGTAATTGCTACTACCGTAAAATTAAATATGTATAATATGTGGTATACTAACCTCCTGTCTGCCAGCTGGAAAATCATAGGTAATCATTATACTGCCAAACCCCTCATATCCAGCCAAATCAGTTTTGGATGTCATCACTGACATTATTCCATTCACTGGTTGGTCTCCAGTTAGAATCCCCACAATTTTACCACAAACTGGACAAACAGGCGTGTGTTTATACATATGATCAATGCATCTAGAACAGAAGGAATGCCCACAGGACAGAGTCTTAGGATCGGTTTTTGGACACAAACAAATGATGCAACTGTCATCTGCATCACCCTCATCATCCTTTGATCCATATTTACTGCTTTGCATATGATCCTATAGAAATTAATATGAATGATGACAATGGGCCAAAACATTATCTGAGTTCATATCATAAATTCATATATTTTATTTTAAAAAATTTCAACTGAATGATGCACACTGTATAGCCTGTAGATATATTCAACAATGTTGTGCAATGCACAATGATTTTATTGGTTTTTTATTTAGGAATGATTCACTTGTTTCCAAATTATCATTAATGAATTTACAGATTTAAAAACTACTGAATTTTTTCCCACACTATTCGTCTTTAATGCAGCCTGTAAGACTAATGGTAAGCTTGAACATCTGGAAGCATAACAGTCTTGATACCTGCATGTGACATTTTGTAATTTTCTTGAAACCTGTACTGTATTGTGCATATGTAATGCTCATTTTTCATTTAAATCTTTCTCTTTCATTAAATTTGTTTTAAATTGTCTATAATTTCATCTTTAATCTTACTTATGGGGGGGGGCATTCATTTCTGCTTTTTTTATAAAAATGTCGCAGAAATATGTAGTTTATATCCCTTCAAAAATGCATCAGTCTCCTTGTTTGCATTTACCTGTCTCTTTACCTCTAAGCTATCAGTGGAGTCCATCTGCACATCCTCCACAGCAACAATTGTCATGCACATAATCACTATCTGAACTCTCTGAATAAAGGTCAACTAAAACATTTTAATATCCACTTTACAACTGAAAATACTATAATGATAAAGTCTTCAGACACTGCAAAAATTCTGACTCCATTAATCATATTTAAAGTATTTGTTTCATGCTCTATCAAGGTTGGAACATGAAGTCATGCTAATTTTCATGTGCTGTAAATATTTGAGCACCCAAAAAATGCTGATTTGCATATTCTGTAAATCGTAACGAAAGAGTTTCTGAATTGCATGTACCGGTTTTCAACTAACTACTCCCATTATTGAACTGATGGGATTGTTATTAAATTGGCTGATATAAACTGTCTGAGACATGAATACAGATATTTAATTAGCATCATTTGTTATCACATAGTCGGTACACTTTATACATACATGTAGGATGTGTGGTTTCATATTTCTGATATGACAACATGTTAAATATCACTCTATGTGATTCTGATTGGTCAAAATAAGCCACTGAAATTCTTGTGCAGTACTCTCTTTGCTGATTGGCTGCAAGCATGGGAAAACTCTGCCTACTGGAACTTTTTGTCTTTCTAGTACTACCAACACTTTTGCAGATTTTTTTTCAAATCAACTACCCAAAAGAAATTGTGGAAAAAGGTCACATCTGTCTGAATATGGCTCATTTACACCACGAGGGTTCATAACACAATGTATAGATTATGATGCACTGAAAATGCTGTTAAACCCCAAACAAAAACAAAAACAACAAACAAAAATAAGGGAATTGGTCAATTGATAGCATGCATGTGGAAAGGGTTGGAGGTATACCTGTAACATGGAATCCTCACTATATACTAAAGTAGCTTAAATGTTAACTTACAAGAGTGAAAATCTCACCCCTGCTCACAGAAGAATGTGGACATAAACCGGTCTCCGACCACAGCATTCCAAATTTTGTCCATGTCTACTATAAATTACTGTTCCAAATAGAATAATGCAAATATCTGGTCACAAATACATTGCTGTAAATCTGGAATATCTGCATCCATAATCATCCCTTTACATATCCAACAATTTGGATGCTCAGAAGTGAAACTGATAGTGACACACTCTCGCTGTTAAACATTTCTCTAATCGAACAAAAATTATGAGACATCATACTGAACTATTATGTACATTCTTTGTTGAAATGTGGAAGGACTGTTGCTGTTCTTTGAATTATAATCAGTAAAAATAAAACTAATATATTTTACCAGTAGTAGAACATTCTGGGGACTATTTATTACATGCAACAATGAAATGTGCATCAACTAAGTCAGAATGAATGATATTATTTCTTCTTCTTTCATTCATATTTTCATTAAAATAAAAACAATATGATAAACAGAATCTGAAATGGGTAATGATTTAATATTAAATTTATGAAACTCGTTGAAAATTGTCACATAGGATCGCAAGAGCTGGACATAGCTAACTCAAACTCGTTTCATAAATTCAATATTATTATCCATTTGAGATCCTCTATTTCCTATTCGACAATGACAATTATGCAGCATTGCCACAATGTTGTACTTGAATATACAAAAATGACTACTCCCTTTCTTTGCATTAGTTAATATTGTAGCTTTATGCATTATGTTATACCACCAGTTACCAGTAAAAACAATGTTTTCTGCCTTGATAATTTATAACGCCAAACTCATTAATATTTCGTACTGGTATTGCAACACTGAAATGCTGCCCATGCATAATTTATCTGCATTGATCGAGTGATTTTGTCTACATCATCGTGTAACCACATTTTGAACATTTGAAATTTTTTAACACATGCTGAGTGAAGCGCATCTTTATGTTTCGAATCATAATCATCAGTGTATTTAGTCCTGAACTTAATACCCAAATAAACAAGATTAGATAGAGAAATTTCTAGATATTTAACTGGTCAAAAGTGAATACAATTGATAAGGTATTTGTATTTCTCACAGGGTGTATAGAAACTTGGATGAAAAGTGTGAAAATCAAGCTGAAATATTCAATGGTGTAAATATAAAGACAATGACTGCCTCCATTAAATCATTCATGATGTATAAATTGATTAATAGTTATATTTTTTGAACAATTGCGATCTTTTCAATTATGTTAACATAATTTAAACAAATAGAAATATTATATTTTGATATCACCGCAATAATATATCCACAATAAGTAAACATATTTCATTATTTTCTTGATTGCCAATAAAAAAAGCAGTTTCATGATAATGTTTTAGTGTTTTCTTGTCAAATAATGAATTTTGGTTTAATTTCTGGTGTTTAATTAACTTTATTGTAATGATTGTGTATAGATATACACAACAAGTGGTCAGAAGTGGTCTATGTAGGAAAACTAGGTTTGATCATATCCTTGCTTGCAAATAAAGAACACTTTCATGATAATGTTGTAGTGTTTTCTTTTGTAAATAAAACATCTGGTTGCATTTCTGGTGTTTGTTCTTTTTCAAACTATGTTCACTGTGTACATGTGCTGCCATCTGTGATAAGTCTCAATCACTGGAAAGAATATATTTATGAATGTGTCCCAGTTCTAGTATTGATACTATTTCATCATGAAAAGATTGTTTGTGACAACATAATGTATTATTGAAACAATATATGTCTATTCATAATATCTTACATATGAAAAATGTAAGTAAATCCATATTTTCCTTCAAAAATGCTTGAAAAGTGATCATAATACATACTACGAATCCAAAATAAGACAATGATACCCTAAATAGCCAAATCACATGGTACAGGAATTAAACTGCGCCATCCCAATATGTGCATCTTTAGATAGTGATACAAGAGCAAGTTTCAATGACAGAGATGAATACAAAATACATGTAACTGCAATACAACTTGTGTCCACAAGATTATGTCTTGCATATAGCTGCTGAACAAAATGGGCAATAAACTTAAGAAAAGATGTGAGAGCATACTGATTTTGGCCATAACAAAGTTTTAAGGCAATTCAGTGAAAACTGAGACTAAACTGCATTTGCAGTACTCTGGTATATATTACATCCAATTCCAAGTCAAAAAGAGGAATAGCTGTAAGAAAATTCACAGGAGAAGTTAAATGTGTCAATTTGTATACCTTTAGATAATGGCCATAATAAATGTAAAGTTTCATTGTGATCCATATAAAAACTGAGAGTCTAGTTGCATTCACAGAATTCTGTCAAAAATGGTATTCAGCTGTGAAACAAAAAGGGCAATAATTCTTTTAAAAATTGCAGAAATACTATAAATGGACAAAATACTCATCTTCAGGTGATGACCATAACAGATATAAATTCAAATGACAACACTACAATTGCACTGAAGATATTGTGCAATGCACCACATTACGATGTAAGACAAGTCTTACCTAGTGCAAGAGAACAAAGTGATTTGCCAATAAATGCATCATCAGATGATGACTATTAGAACATTTACAAAGTCTCATGATGAACCATTACAAATTTGAGACTAACTGTATGTACAGGAGTTTGTCCGTTATAAATCAAAAATAGAACTAACTTTTAAAAAAATTGTGGAAGTAAAGCGATTTGTCATATTGTGCACCATGTTTCATGGTGATCTACCAAAACCTGAGGAAGTGAAATTTTCAGACTTGAATCAGTCATTAAACTTCTTTAAATACTTCACAGTAATATTCTGCATTCATTCTGTTGAATATTACAAATACCAAAAACATCTGCATAAACTTGCACTAATATTTGCCACCAGCAAGTGTTGCTCTTGTCAGTATGATCATACATTGAGAAGAAGTAGTGATGTTCAAGATGGTCATTATTATGGCCATAATGGGTAGCAAATGGTAATATTTTGATTTAGGAGAAACAAGACATATCCAGAAGTATTTTACTGAAAACCACCAGATCGATATGACACAATACACAGGAGAAGCAGTGATACATTTTCAAGATGTTACCTATTGGTCATATTAAATATATGAGAGGCACCATTTCCCCATATGTAGGACCAACCAGATATCAAGTAAAGTCTTTTGGTGAAAACCCATTTTCATGTGGAATAGTATATTTTCTAAATGTCTACTGTGGTGGCCATATTGGATGCAAGATTAGTAACATTTTGATTCAGGACCAAATCAAAGACATATTAAGTGAATAATTTAAGTTCTGGTCAGTATGATTAACTCTGCAGAAACAGCGATAACAAAATTTACAAGATGGCAAAAGTAAACAACAATGAGCAATGTAATACTGGACTCAGTACTTCAGTAAAAGAACAAAAGGGTCCCAATAAACCTTCAAAGTTCATATTATATGCTGTTTGAGTTATGCTATTGAATGGAAAGAGGTATTATACCATTATTAATTCTAGGCAAATCTATGAAAACTCCAACAAAGAAAATAACATGTTTTGTTTGGTACTGAGACTTTACAGGTTTATGATATGTAATTAAGACTACAAAGCTGAGCAGAATACTGACTGTGGTATCAGCATAGTCCTTGCTTGATCTTTTAGGAGACTGGCCTTTTTCTCCGATTGTAGTGTTAGTTCTGTATGTATCTCTCTCCTTATGAACCTGTGAGATTTTCAGCTCTAAAAATAAAGGTCATAACAATGGCACTGATGAATACAAAATAAATGTAGATGAGTTAAGATTAAATGCTATTCTTATTATAACCCTTCCTATCATGCATTCCACCCCAACAGTTATTGATCCACAATGGAAATGAATCCATAGTATTGTATGCATTGGAATAAATGTGAAACTAACATCTATATTTGAGATACATTGTTCCATGATTAGTTGTGAAAAACAATCCCTCAATGCCTTCAAGCTGCAGGTCGACCTTTATTATGCTTGCTTGTATGTACTATGAAGTGACTTTTGTGACCATAAGTTAATATCTGCTTATTATTATCCTCTAGAGGGTGCCCTGTGAAATGAGGTTTTTCTCCTTAATTTTCTTTCCATTTTAGTTATCTAATTATTTTACATCCGAAGAAATACTGTATCTGACAATTATAAATAAAACAACATAAAGTTCTGGAAATAAATAAAGACTCAGTTGAGTCACTATTTAAAATACAAGTTAAACCTTTACCATTGTGTTGCACCAACAGTACATTATTTCTCTGTTCCATGTTAAATCCATGTATATGTATCATGCCAAAACCCATATGTTCCATAAAGTCTTCAACCTTTACCTGTATATGCTAGCAATGTCTTTCAGATGTTTTGTAAGAGAGACTCTCTTTGAAGAAAAGAAAAAATGTCATGTGACTATCATCTGATCAAGCAAAGTCAACATAAAGTGAGAAAAAAACCACGCTGTTAATTCAGTGCTTGTGAGATATGGTTTTGTATAACATACATTCTGTCTTTGTAGCAGTTTTGTGCTTTGGTAATTCTTTCAGGTTTATCCATACTGTCGTAACAAAGCAGTACTGGTTAAACCGACTGCACAATTCTGACAAACTTGGGTTGTGCAATCATCAAAGAGATAAGTGTCAAGCTCAAGGACAATGAACTTGTCAACATTGACAATTTCAATATCTGGGATATTTACAAAGATATATGGATGACTGCAAAAGACAGAACCAACAGTCTACAAGGGCATCTAGACATGAACATGTGTTAGCATTAGCAATACTGTTGCTGCCATCCAGCCTGACATGTATATCACTGCCATGTTTGGGAACTGCTTCTTCATGCCAGCTTGCCCTTGACAGTAACCCACCAGCATGTCATGCACTTGAAGCTCTTCACACTGCCAGCTGTTAACTTACCGGCGATAATACGCCCTGATCCCTTGTCATCAAGCAACCTGGCCTTTCTATTCATTCTGTAGGAGATGATAGCCACAGCCACCTCAAGGTGTGTAAGCACCACAGTCTTGACCATAAACCACAACAGTGCAATTGGGGCCCAGCCACAGACATTGCAGCAGTCTCTTTTTATATGGGCTTGCTGAAGTGGCAGCTGGGAATTACCAGGTTGAAGATGGATATGAAAACTCATGCCCATGCCTATGCAAACACCGTAAGATCTGAGCAAGCACTGAACGTTAAGCTAATAGCCATATGTCCATGTGTTTACTCTCCTGTGCCCAGGAAGTTTCCCAGGTAGCAAGTAATCTCCAGTACAATGCAACCAGATGGGCTGTTCCAAGCCACCATCTGTAAACTGAACTCAATTCCACTGGAAGTCTTCCAGCACTGCTGCAGGTGTGAGCCATGTTCTTTTCTTGCTATGATGACTGCTGCAGAGGTTTTGCTAAAGACTGTGGCCACCAGCTCCTCATTGACTTTGTGAGTGTCTGTGTACCTGCTCACACATTCTGATAATCTGCACACACTTTCCTTAGGTTCTAAAGTACCTCCCATATGCCAGCTTGAACTGTTCCAATAGCCTGGGTTCCAATATTTTGCCGTCTCTAAAACCAATTACCCATATGGACTTTGGTTCATCTTTTGTGGCCTTCCAATGGCTTCACAGGCATTGCCCTCACAGAACTCTATCTTGTCCACTTCTGTAAAATGTAGTGTCTGTGGCATGGCATGCCTATAATGAAGAGCTGTGAAAATTTTAGTATACATCTACTGGCTAACCATTGATCTTAATGATTGTTTATGGGATACCTGATAAAATGGACATCGTATTAAATGTGTATATACTTTGCTTCAGGTTGACGCATACACATCATGCAAAAGTTTATTTTTTCGGTGGTCAACATGTAAATAAAAGAACTGCTCAGTTTGTATTTCTTTGTATCAAAATATCAAGTAAATACAATGATCTGTCATCTAGTAAGTCGTTGTGGTCAAGTCATTGTAACTATTGTCTAATTTCCTTTCTTTGTCCTCACTATCATATGTCGGTACCTATGTTGAGACTGACCTTGGGTTTTTGAACATACAGTTTGTGAATTTATCAAGGGTGGCAACTGAACATGTGTCAATTGTGGGGCAAGATCAAATAACCACCCTCTGTAACGTGCCACTTTGAGAAGTATCACTCACAGCTCAAAGGGTTGTCAGGTGGGAAAACAACCTAAGAGATGAAGGTCAAACATTTACTAAAAGAGGCAGAACTCTGCTTTGCACTGAATGAGTACATGTATTATATTCGCGGCTTAATCAAAATGATTTTCAACCTGAAAACAAAATAAGTGCCAAGGGCTGATGGGACAACGTGCACTGGTAGAAAACTTGTTTATGGTAAATGGTTAAACAGTGGCTCTTTTTATTACCTGGGTTATTATCAACGGGTGGGTACCTTGGTACCCGTTCAGAGCTCTACTATTATGGACAATAAGTTGAACCCCCTGGCACCCGTAGTGAAACCCAGTGTTGTAGATGTCACCACCAGCAATGTTCCTCATGATGATCATGCACTTGAGGAGCTTTTAAGTCATTGATGGTAGTTCTTTTTTCCATGGGATCAACCTTTCCCACTCCTCCAGCTTCCTGTGATGGACCTCTGTCAGGTAATGTCCTCTTGTGTCATTTTCAAAATGTTCCACCATTTCTGGTACATCAATGTTCAGGTCTCCATCCCTGAAAGGGCCCAGATTATTACAGTTGGAATCTCGCTTCATAAAGGCCTTATGTAATTGCTTACATGGGGAAGACATATTGGTAACAAGTTCTGTCAAATCCAATGAAATGTTCAGGCCTTGTTTACATGCTATTGTAACCACCCTCCCATACATACATATTTCTGCCCTTACCAGGTCAAACATGTCCACAACAGTCCACTCATCCGCATTCCAGCCCTAGATGAGAAGCTTGATACCAATGGAAAATTACTTGCCCGTGGAGAGGGCCATGAGGATGGTGGCTGCGTGTGCCTTATTCAGATCAATTAGTGACCTGCTCACACCATGTAGCCTTCTATGATGTTTGTGTCCATTAGCATTTGTGGATTATCCTCTTCAATATGAAACATGCTAAAGACACACAAATGTTTAAGTTTTGATACGGCTTTCAAAATCAGTGGAGTAGCTGCTGTGGCAGTCCTATTCGATGTCTGAGTGGCACCATTTTCATTTCCATTAACAACCAACAAAACGTCACAGGAAGTCTTCTGGTAAAAGCCCCATGTCAATAAGACTTTCAGGTCAGAAAGATTAGCAATAACAAGGTTTTCAAGACAGCTGCCATGGTGGTTAAACTGCATGTCTGATCATCACTACTGTCATTGAGAACCAACTTTAGGATATCACAAGAAGTCATTTAGTGAAAACCCCATGCTGATATGACTGTCCATTCAGGAGGATTATCAATAACGGGATTTTCAAGATGGCCACTGTGGTGGCTATACAGGACCTCTGAAAAGCACTAGTTTCATTCAGGATCAGCTAGACATGATGTGAAGTATTCTGGTAAAAAATATGACCATACATTCTGGAGGGGTAGCAATCACATGATTTCCAAAATGGCCATTGTGATGGCCATATCTGACATCGAAGCAGCACCACTTTCACTTGAGACCAACAAGACATCATGACAGATTTTCTGGTGAAAACTTTGCTAATATGACTTTATGGGTGAAGAAGCAATAATAGGATTTTAAAGACTGCTACAATGACATTTTGGATATTAGATTAGCATCATTTTTATTTAGGAATTAGATATCTTAAGAAGTCTTTTGGTGAAAATGAAGGATAGATTCAAATTTTTTACAGGGCACAGTACTGAGTCATATTATAAAGGTATACCATGCATTATGAGGATACCTCAAAGGATTCAGGAGTTATTAAAAGAAAAGTGTAACAGCCAGACAGTTTGGATGGACACACAGAAAAACTTACTTCAGTATATCCAGAATACTTCAGCTGTAGCTGTATAAGTCTTTTTAACAACCCTATGTCAAATATTAGGGGTCAAGTAAGGCTATGACATTTTGTTTTTAAAGTAGGGAAAGCATGTATATTTCCAAACGAAAATAGTATTAAGTCTATGTAAAGTGCTGGAGAATGGAAATGTTGCTAACTGGGTGAAAAGAATTCAACCATTTCTTCCTTTTAACTGCTGGGTGTTGAAACCATCTCCTACATTCTTCAGAAATAATAAGATTTTCAAATTAGCAACTGTGGTGGACATGCTGAATATCAGATTGGCAGCATTTTCATTTAGTATGACATGGACATCACTATTAGTTTTTTTTGTGAAAATCCCATGTCAATATGACCATCCATTCAGGAGAAGTGACAAGCATGATTTTCAAGACAGCTTTTGCAATCTGTTAATGTGTGGAGACCTGAACCTATGACATGAAAGAAAACACTATTTACCAGAAATTTTGCTGCCCTTTGACTATTCTGCTACACCAGGATATTGCTATTAGTTACTGATCAACCTTTTTCAGTTGCAACATTCATTCCTCTATTATCAGTATGAAGTTGCATTTGCTGCTTTTGAATTAGGTAATTAGGTATATGCCTCACTTTTTTCTCTCAAGCCTTTCAGTTCAGATCCAACTCTTTTTAATACCTCGAATCATCAATGATAATGTGGTACCCATAATGAAAAGAAAAAGTGTTAAAGACATTATATGCTGGACCAATGTCTAATAGCCCTCACTGTAGGCACAGGCAGGAAAAATATTTAATTTCCAAAATATTTAATCAAGAATGACCAGATCTTTTAAGATTTCATCCTGGATAAAATTGATTTTATCAAGGTTCACATACAACCCTTATCAACAACATTTTGGTTTCGAAAATGTGCACTTTTACAACCTAAAGCGAATTTCATTTGGAAGTGATTTCATAACATCTGAATCAGATATACGACGAGGTAATAAACCATAGGATGTATCACTAAAACAAGTATAACTATTGAAATTCATGGAAACTTACAAGTAGCTCAATTAAATGAAGAACATAACATTTTTAACTATACTCTGTTTAATTGCACATGTTGGTGTAAAGTGTTTCCGAAAAGGGTTGTTTTAAACTTTGACAAAAGTTCTTTAAAATTACATACCTTAGTATACAAAGAACTACATTTTTTATTTTTTACAAAGTCAACTTATGTCTTGTTGGTGTCCCAACATCTACTTTCAATGTAATCTAGCTATTTGCTTAATGCAATCATTACCAATAACATCAAGGGCATAGAGTTCTGCAATGAAATTATTTCTATGTATTTAGCAAAGTCTGATATTGTTTTTTCTTATGGAAATCACCCAACCTTTTCGTGATTTCCTGTTAGTGTGGGAACCATGAGTAGGGAATGTCTGACTCTGGATATTTTTGACCAATGACTCTTAATGACCTGACCCTTTGGTCAAGGTATGAAGTCTTGAACTAAACTTATTGTCCGGAAACCATTACTTCTTATTAAACCCACCATAACCATGACCACAAGATTTAAACACGAGAATCCACAGGTTTCATTATTACTATTAGTGCAAGCTATCCACCACATGTGGTAAAGGAACTTATTCTATCACAAAAATTATTCTGCAAAATACTTTTCTTTGGGACATTATGACCTTGACCTTGACCTTTTACAACCACTCCCCTCCCAAATCAACAGACCTCTTCAATACTTGGAGTGCAAACCAGCCACAAAGACTGGTCAAAGTATGCTGTTTACAACTATAATTATTATAATAGAAAAACACTTTTTTTCTCATTCATTCAGTGACCTTGACCTTGGACCTTTTGACTTCAAACGCAGTAGTCTTTAACCTTACTCCAGGTACAAGAAATCTACAAAGCACAGACCAGGTCTGTGATGTTGAAAACTAAAGCGACTTGGACTTTGCACATTCTGACCTCAAGATGAGATGCTCCTTCCTTACTCTAAGTGCAAACCATCCAAATAAGTTTGGTACAAGTAATAGAACATGTTAAAGAATAAGAATTACTGTAAGAAAATTACATAGTGAATGGACAGGCAGATGGATGTTATAATACTATATCTTCCACCTTATGACAGGTTTATACAAATTCAAAAAGATTAGTGATTTAGGCAATTCCATGAATTAAAATAGACTCTGAATTTACTATGTACTAAATGCCACTAAAATAAGATAAACTTTTAAATTTTGTAAATAAACAAATTAAGAGTGAAACATGAAAGTTTCAAAATATAATTTGTAACAAAACTGTAGGGATATGCATGTCATTTATGTGCTGTGTTGGTAATATGGTATGTAAAGAAAGTCTTTTAAATTGAATACTGATAACAAAAGTTAACTACATTACTTAATTTAATGAAAATATTTTGCCCAAATGTTTCACTTGTGTAATAAATCAGAGATGTATGACTTATTTTTGTAACTTATTTTATCTAATTCTGAATTATCTGGGAAGGAAATTTAAATTATGGGATGGACATCAAATGTCTGATAAATCAAAGCACATTGGAGGACAAATGAACTTAGCTTGAAAAGTTGTTGCAGGACAAATGTCCTCTTTTTATAAGTTCATTGGAGGGTGAATCTTTTCAAATCCTGATTGTTATTTTGCTACTGAAATCATAGCTTTTGCCCCTAGTAAATTAATTGAAGCCTGTGGCTCTGAAAGGAAATATAACAGCTCTTACCAGGCATTTTGCTGCCCTCTGACTTCCCTGCAGTACCTGGATTTGGTGTCATCTGCGTAAGAACCTTTTCTGTAGCACCATCTGTGTCCTTGATATCTTGCTGGAGCTCCATTTGCTCTACTGCTGTCATAATGATTTCACAAATATGCTGCATTTCTTTCTCTTGGCCCTTGAGTACAAATCCAACTCTTCTTTGTGTCTCTACTACTTCAATGGTGACAGAATGTTCTTTTGCTATTTGATTAAAGTTGTTTATATGCACCGTCAAAACCTTTCTAAATAAAATTTTATCTTTCACTTCAAGCGTTTTTGTAACTCTTTTATCCAAATCAGACACTTTTTCTAATGAGAAATCTTTCTTTTCCATATCAGTATTAGTGGGTCTCAATTCTGGTTTACAGGCTAGTTGTCCATCTCTTCCATCAGGTATTGCTGGGACACAAGTGTCAGGATGAACCTCACTTATTTCATTATTGATAATCTTCTGTACTGCTGCATCAACACCAAAAAATATGTCATCTGCTGAAGTCACAAGTAAGCCTGTGGGAATCTTTGAAAGATGAATCACAAGTTTTCCCTTGAATTGCTTCTTTAGCTCTTCTACTGAGTGGATTTTCTCAAAAGGCAACTTGGAATCATCGTTTGACAATGGATAAAGTCTTTCTTTAATACAACCTTTGATAAACTTATCTATACCCTTTAACTGCTCAGGATCTTTGGAAAAGAGATGTATCATTTTAGTCAGATTGTTTGGTATCCAAACCACTGGAAGTTTTGGTAAGGAGTTGTCAATATAGTCACACATTTCTGACAAAGCGAAAATTTCAAACTGGTAACCTGGAGAGAAGACTTCCTCATGAACCTCTTTATGAGCCATCTTTATGAGTTCTTCAAGATGTCCTGCAACAGCTTTGACTTCATCCCTAGGACCCTTCAGCAGAAAGGCATTTAGGTTTTTATCAATGATGATCTCTGTGCTGGGAAATTTGAGACCTATTTCCTTAAGATATTCAAATCTTGTCATTACCATCTGCCACATGAAGTCTGCCATAACCATTTCATTGTGACTGTTGAAGGATTTGGTAGCATCTGTTATAACCTCTGTAATTATCTGCATCACAAGCTGCTGATGATCCTTGCTACATACAGTATATACAGTTACTAGGTTACCAGCAACAACCAATTCAATCCAAGAACAGTTCAATTCTTTTCTCTCTTCTAGTTTATCTGTAATATCATCTTGTATTCTAGGATCAGTTCCAATTGAATCAATGGACAAGAATTCTAGTGCAGAGATGTACACATTGTCAAGCACACCATCAACAAAGTGTTTTACATCTGATTCTTCTTTAAACTGTGCATTTGAGACTTGAACTATGAAGAACTCTTTGAAATGGTCATCCACAAATACCTTACAATCATGTTTTGTTACTATGGCATCTAACATCTTTCTTCCACAATCTGTTTGGGTGTAAAAGTTCCATATTAAATGAAAATTCAAGCTGCATGACACCATGTGTTTTGAAACATCAGCTATATCCTTCTTTCCCTGTTGTTTGAGATACTTAATCAACAGATTAAGGACTTGACTATTTCCTAAACGAACAAAAATAAATTGCAATTAATAATAATGGCTATGTAAAGAACTATTTAACAATTTACTGATACTTTTATTATATATATATATATATATATATATATATATATATATATATATATATTTATTTATGTGTGTGTGTGCATGTGATTCTACTGGTGGTAAGAAAAAATATTTAATTTTTAAGACCTTCTACTGTACATAATGTTTTACAGTTGAAATATACCACTTTGAAAAGTTACAATTTTTTTTATTATTTAACAAAGATAATTAAATACTGCATTTTTACACATTCTATGAAGATATTGGAGGCACCGACCAGAACCAATCTACTGAGGGCCAGAAATGTTCCATGACAACAACAACTGATACAAAAATGCATGCCCTATCAAATGTTCCAAAACAGCTGACATGTGTACAATGAGCTGTTAATTCATGGCCTTACTGTTGGAATATGGGAAGTATAAGGCCAAACACAAGTTGACTTTTGAGGTGTTATGAGTAATAAAGGAATAAAAAGTGGTCTTCTGATGAAATTTGGCACACCATTGCCAGAAAGGAGATAAGATGGAGAGACTGACCATAATAAATTACTTTGTCAGGCATACTAGAGTAACTATTTTGATTTTTTGTCATCTTTAATTGTCATTGTATTTTTCAAGATGTTTTAATCAGAATAATTGAGGGCAGCTTGTGCATTTTTTGTTCAGTTCATTCTCCCAATGTTATATTAAGGGATATTGGTAATATAGACCACCACATAGTTCTCTGCCGTTTTTTCTCACATTATTGGTGGCACCAGTAATGTCAGAAGAAAGGCAGAGAAGTAATTATTGGTCTATTGTCAATATGTAAATAGGCTTAACAGAGTGGGTGGGTGTGGCGTAGCCAAATATAATGTATAGTACATAATAATTTTAAAAAGTTATCTATTACAAACATAAATGTCATTTAAATATTCATGGACAATTGGTTTTGTGGTAAATGTATTTACATGAGCTAAATTGAGCAATTGGACATTGCATTTTATGTGCAACAGATCACAGCATTGAGACAGCATTGAGCTATTGCATCATAATCTTCTTATTTCATGAAGGCTAAGCAACATGCAATGAGCATTACATTTTTCATATACAATAGGCCTTGTGTACAATGCACATGGCACAATACCATCATGCCATGTAATGGGGGCTGCCATATTAGTCTTCATCCAGTCAACTTGGTCCCTTGACTCACAGTAATATTATATGCATCCCTTAAAACTGGTGGCTATTAAACTCTCCATACTGAAAGTATGGTTGTGGTTAGCACTGATGATAGCAAAGAGAATTCCAGAACGTTCTGGAAATGCATACTATAAAATGACTTATTTACTTGCATACATTTTACTTCTTTTCATCCCTTACTTCACTACCCTTGGTTCTCTAAATATAAAGCAGTCAAAGTGTAAATGCTCAGGTATCATTAGTCTTTCATTCCAAAATACATGTCTAAAGATAATGAAAAAAGTTGCTATTAGCTACTTATCCTATATAATCCTTGCATGTATGCATAAATGGGAAAAATATTGAATTTGCTAGTGTGTGAGAAGGCACTAGCTATGAAGTAAGAGTGTGCCTCAAATTAAGGAAATGACAAATTTTAACAAAATTACAAACTGATCAATCGAGATATTTGAGCAGTTGCATACTTTGCAAGACTGGACTTTATTCAGTTCTACTGGATGTCACAATTGTCACTAATCATGAATGTTATACAAAGTATAGCACAACATGGTTACTAATAGTGTATATGACATGTATGGATGTATATATACATGGACCTCTCTGGTGGTCTAATTGGTTAGAGAATCTGCTTCAGATACAGGAGGTCGCAAGTTTGAACCCTGGCCGAACCATACCAAAAACTTGTAATAATGGTACTAGTAGCTGCCTCACTTAGCCCTGAGCATTAAGAGGTCAGTATTAGGACTGGTCGGCCTGGTGTCAAAATAATGTGACTGGGTGGGACAAGTTTATGCCACATGTCTCAGTCTGCAGCATGATGCCAAGTGCTAGACATCACTACAAACTGCCACACAGCAGACATCATAGCCATATGACTCAAACTGTTAAAGCTACATTAAAAATCAAAACACACACACATGCAGACACACACACACACAAACATATATATATATATATATATATATATATATATATATATATATATATATATAATTTTCTGCATTGGATTCTACTGTATGTTGACTAGGCCACATACAGGGAAAGAGTTGATACTTATTTCTATATTTAGTTGTATATATATATATATATATATATATATATATATATATATATATATATATATATATTAGTGGTGATTTAGAGACATTTTTCTGCACTTGTGATAGGTAGTTAATTATATCACTTTATGTATGACATTTGAACCAAGGGTAAATTAGTCTTTACCATTAAACATTGTAGTTATTTACAAAGATATGGGGTGCTTAAGAAACCAGGATACAAGGTGGCAGCCTAATTGGTTGGTGGTACACAAAAAGGGGAAGTATTACACTAAAGTCATACAACTTGCCTTGAACCCATTACTAGATTACCTAGAAATTGGCTAGATATTTTAGCTCAAGATTCATTAATTAATAAGGCACAGAAAACACATTTGTGCAAGAATAGATAGATGTACAGAAAGACATGAGCAGAGAATATGAAAATATTAAAGACTGCTTATTTTAGGGATCATCATAATGTTTGGAAATAAAAATTGTGTAATTATTATTATTACCAAAATACATGTTATGGTCTTCTTCATAATTGCTGCTTACGGCTAATACAGGCCTTCATACCTTTTTGGGAACTACTGTCAAGGTTGTTCAGGACTGATGTGAATCCGTTTTATTTGCATGCAGAAAGTTAAGAAAAACAAGTCATGCTCAGTGTCTCTAACGTTTATACAAAATCCAGTTTTTGTTGCCACTAAATGGATTATTCATAAGTGTCAACAGTGGCATTTCATCTTCATTATGTACAGAATCCATATTGCTGTACATTGCATCAAATTCTGTGGCCAAAATATATAAAATTGTTTATTACAAGTTATTCTTTTACACACCTTCTGCTAACTGTTGAAGGATACTTAAGTGAAAAAAAATGGGACATCACTATTACCATAATTTGCAGCCATTTCTTCACAATCAGAGTACTATCACCAACCCACCTGTGCGGAATAGTGCATTACCAATAGTGCTTAAATTAAATTAAATTAAATAGCCCTTAAATTAACAACAAGAAAAAAAAATGGTAAAGGAACAGCACATTGCACTTTATTTGCCCATCCTGTGTTCAATAGTTCACTTTGGGGGCACTAAACAAATGAAACTTAAAGTGCAGGAACCATTCTTTTATTAGTCTTAATTTAACCATGATCTCCGACCTTAAGAATCCATAATCTATAGGCTTATTTGTTACCATAAGTGTGCATGCCATCAGTTTGGTCAAGGAACTTTATCATAAAAGTTATTCAGCAGAATCAATTTTTCTTCGAACCATAATGGCCTTTACCTGTGACCTATAGACTCTAAAATCAATAGAGTAGTTATTCTATACTTTATGTGCAAGCCCACCACAAATGATGGTCAAGGTATGTAGTCTAGAACCAAAGTTATCATGCAAAAAAAAACATTTTCTTGTTTCAGTCAATGTAACCTCAATCTTTTATCTTTTGACCCCAAAATTAATGTGTTTCTTATTACCCAAAGTTTTAAGTGATTCACTAACTTTGGTAAAGGTATATAATTGATAAATTAAATTTTTATGCTAAAACCAGTGTCTTTGACCTTTGACGTTTTAACCCCCCAAATCAATAGCTTTCTCCATTTTTCATCGTTCTGTTAAATTAACCACAAATTTTTACCTTGTGGCCCCAAATTAATATGCTTCTTCCTTACCCAAGTCCAAGTCATCCATAACGTTTCATAACTGAAGACAGCAAGATTGGGAGCTATTGTGCAGAAATCATATTTCTCCTTTAAGTCATAGTGACCCTGACCCTTGATCCTTAAGCTTTAGACCTCAAAATTGATAGGTTTATTTCTTACCCCAAGTACAAGTCATTCACCAAGTTTGTCAGATAGTTAATAACTTCTGTGTCAAACTGAATTAGGTAACAGACAAATAGATGGACAGACATATTTTTGACAGACACCATAACACACTCCACTTTATGATTGGTATATAGAAATAAAAGAAATAAACAGAAACAAACATGCATGTCCAACTGCAGACCAACTGAGTTTAAGCTCAAATAAATAATTAAAAGGCATAACAAAAAACCTACATAAATATCCTAACATGCACATCAAAACTTCAAACTCCGCGGCTTTTTCATAGGACTATCTTACAGGCCTTAGAATCTCAAATGTTCATACAAGATTTTTTCTTAAAGAATAGTGTTAACATCAGTCATTTCAAGCTCTCCTAATGCTAAGCCATACAGTGATGGTTGATTTATTTATATCATATAACTTTAAGCTGTGAATGGTGTAGTACAAAACTGTATTCATCACTGCCTTTAGACTTTAAAGTTTATACCTTTAAAAACTAATTGAACATTTCTCAATGTTCTTTCCATGTTCTCTGTTGGTACAAGGATTCTGCCCACATCAACAAATTCCACTTTCTGCCCCTCAATTCCACTATCAGCCTCTCAGTTGCCACAATCTGCAGTTTGCTTTACAAATCTTGCACAAATGTTTTATTGAGAATTTTGATGCTTTCATGACAGAGTTCCAGACTTAACTTCATTTGGTCAACACAAATGGTGACTAATTGCAACTAGGCCTTTACACTATATGTAAGCTCTGAGTGAGTTATATACCTAGGCAAAACATTTACCAATCCAATCATAGTTCTTATAGAATGGTATAAAATGGTTTCATTATGGTGTACATGCTGCACATTAATAAGTGTTAAGAATAAGGCTTAAACACTAACATTTTCAGACAATGAATTAAAAAAAAGGTAAAAGTTTTTTCCACACCCACATCTCCACCTACCAACCTTGACCCTTGCTGAATTAGAAGAATGTATTGTAGTTTACCATCATCTGCTTGCAATTCTGTTACTTCAACAAAGTCACTCTCTTTATCATGGTCACTGGAAATACTGCTTGGTGTTTCATTTGTGGGAGTTTCTGTTGTTTTATTGTCAAGTCTTGCAACATCTGAAATTAAAAGTGAAGCAAAGTTTACATTAACAATTTTTTTAAGTGTCCTTTATGTTAATCATCAGAACTATGGGTGTAGCTCTCTCAAAATATAATACCTGGCAATGGAATTGTTTTCAGTATACTTTATTGATTGTAACTTGTGCATGTTCCCATACACCATATAAAACGTAAGTACGTTTTTTACTGTAACTTATTGTACAAATCATTTTCTAATGTTAAAGATTTATAAATAGTTTATATTTTGTTTTATATTTATGTAAAAAAATATAATACTTTCGGTGCCCAACTCATAAGACGCAAACAATGTCAATATAAAATTGGCAATATTGACCCACACTGCACAACAATGACCAGCTAATTCAATTACCACATCAATAAACTAAATGTATTATAAACTACCATGATTTTTTTGTCATTATTTTACATGCACATATTTTCCAATTTTTACAACATAAAGTAAATTAAAGGTAACTAATGGCTTCATAATTCATGGGCCACTTAGAGTTTACCCTGGAGACCTGTACTATAGTGCACAGATTCACTTTATAAAGAAAATTAAGAGTATCCATCAACTGACAGAAGAATTAGGGGAGTGTTAAACCTGTAATAATATTGCAGGTTTGATGTCCCAGCCCTCTATCAATTGGCAGATACTCTTAATTTTATTTGTAACGAGCCCATGTGCTATAGTGTATGGTACTTACACAATGCAAATCATGCACAGTGTCACATATCTCCTTGTTTATTCCCCAACATATTATATAAAGATTCTGCTTTATTCATTGTTTTTACCATTCACATATTTCCATATTACATTTCAGCTAGACATACATTGCTGTTTCACTGATCCATGTGCTCACAAATTACTGTTTATCACCAATATAAGTGATTCCACAAAGTGATGCAATCTATATGGAAAGATACATTTAACTGTATAAGGCACATGACCAGCATATATTCCCATATCTGTCATATAGTCATAATGGAATGATCATAATATATACGTAGCTTATAATTCTGAATATAGATTGACTAAAATCATCATTGAGTCATTTAAGTATGTGCTTTGGCTAACCAAATTCATACTTTTAAACTTATTGTTCTTTCCCCTTTTGATTTTGGCAAGCTTGTTGTTTTGGAATCTCCTTCCTTTATAATTGGTGGGTTTGTCTTTGTTTTCTGACAGCAATCCAGACTTGGGTAAAGAGGGAAATTTATCCACTGGCAATGCCAGTACTTTGATGTGAAATTGTATTGTACTCCATAATGCTAGCACAATTACCATAGCTGAGTAAGCAGGTACTTATTTAAGGTCACTCAACTTTGTTATTGCTTTCTGAAGATATTATTTCAGTTTAGTTCAGTGGTGCCTATAATTTAAATCCAAGGAATGTACTTCATTCAGCACAAGTTAAAATCTTCAGTGTTCTTGCGGTGATGCCATGATGTAAACATGATCACTATAATATTTGCACACCCTCATACTTGTGTGTAACGCCCCTATTTTAAAAACAAAAGCACCAGGGGTTTAAACAATGCACCAAATTTAATTCTTTCACTTTTCAAATTATAATTTCTAAACTGATTTTAGACAAGGTGTCCCAAACACTGTCAATGTCTATAGCCTAAATGCAAGCATTGAACCAAACAATATTGTTGTTCATTGCTGTCATTCTGGCATCACATATTAATTCAGTACTTATATTCAAGGCAAAAGAGCAATGTAATTACTGGTGAATTGATAAAAAATTCTAATGCAGTAATGCATAAACAAACAACAATAAGCTAGATACAAAATGGACAGGTTACTGTTATAAATACAGTAACCTTCTAATGCACAATTGTTGTTGTATCATCCAATCAAATTATACATATCTGAATTAAGTAGAAATAATAAGAAAACAGAAAATTAAATATACTTATTGACATTTCAAATAAATTATATTAATTTATAACTATCCTATTTAATAATGCACAATGATAACCCCTTAAGAACCACGAAGTCATTCTTTTTATTAATACATGACAATTGATAAAATACATAGATTGATCAGTATATAAAAATGTTCAAGGTGTCCCACGACTTATAGTACAGGAAATTATTTATCTTGGCTCCATGCCACAACATACATGTACTAAACAAATGACTGCATTCCACATTATGTTTCTACTGGCTTAAAACATGTAATCATGTTGTACTCTCCAGTCTCGTGGGAGAGAAACCTTTAGTGTAGAGAAATCAGATGTATTTAATACTTTGCATTCACACTAGAAATAATAATACATGGAAGTGAATTTTCAACACATCTGCTCCTGTGTATTCTGTATGTATTCTCATTTGAGTATCAATCAAAATAATTTTATAATCTGTGTAATTTTACATACTGATCTGGCAAACATCTGGTACCTGCTTATTGCTCAGAAATGAATGGCATTATGCCTAATGATTTAAAAAGTGTTTATTTCTCAAGACATCTTTGATGTTGGCTTTCTTGAAAGATGCACACATAAATCAATTGTATATTTTCACCTGATTGGGAGCACACACTATCCCAGAAAAGGATTATGCAGTTACCAAGCACACACCATCCCAAAACCACAAAACTAAGCAAATACCAAGACATAAAAGAAATAAGTAAAATTTCACAAGATTAATTAAAATGCATTTGAAAATTTCAATTTTTTTTTAATTTCTATGAGAAAATGGTGATCATACATCTGTTTTCTGGTATCACATTCAACAAATCCCTTTAGGTGCATTACAAACCTCGCCATCCATGCTCAGGCTTCAGCAAAGCCCTTAGAATCTGGTGAAGGTTGACACCAGAATAAAACATGTATGATCCCAATATTAATAATTCTGTCAATATTTTTTTCAAAAATTCATTTATAAAAAATTTATTTATACTTGTATGCTCAAAAGTCATTACAGCTAGAAATCTTAGTCATGACCTTTGACCTTAAATCAATGTCTACTGACTATATCAAGTTGTTCGCTGAAATGCAAATAATTAAAAATTCTTGTCCAAATTCACTTGTACAAGTCACTGTGTTGCACAAGCGCAATGAAGTACAAAAACGCAGGCAATGACCTTTGACTGTACTGATTTTCATAACTCCATCACAAATGTGTGGATATGTTAGTGATCCGATCTCTGCCATTTTCATTCAGAACCAATTAAATATAAGAAGTAGTGTTGTAATGGCAACTCCATGTCAATGTCATTGTTCCTGCAAAAGGAGTAGTGATAACATGGTATTCAAGATGGTACTGTGCTGGAGGTCAGATAAACATCAAATTCGTTCAGAACTAGCTACATATTGCTATAATATTGCTGAAAGAAAACCTGATGTTAATAACACCATCCACTCAGTCAACTAGCCATGTAAAAATTTTCATGGTAGCCATCGGACTGCCATTTTAGAGGTCTGACAAGCACAATTTTAATACAGGAATAGTTAAGAATGTTAATATATCTTTGTTGTTTTAAATTTTAGTATGGTCATCTATGAAGAGAAGCTAACTGCCATGAGATTATTCAGAATTTGGGAAGTCAGATCTGCATCATTTTTATTTCAGACCAATGTATACAGTTAGAAGTGTTTAAGTTAAAACACCATGTCAATACGACTATCCCTTCTCAACAAGTAGTGATAATAAAAATCTCAATATCGACACCATAGGGACTATACTGGATATCCAAGAGACTACCATTTCATTTGAAACCAAGAAGACCTCATGTCTTTTAACAAAATTTCCAGGTCACTACAACCATCCATTCAGAAGAAATAGTGATAACAAGATTTTAAAGATGGCCACCATGGAAGACATACTTGATCAGCAGCATTTTTATTTAGCAATAACACAATATCCTTGGTCTTTAATGAAAATCCCAAGTTGATATGACCATCCATTCAGAGGAAGTATCAATGACATTGTCATATCGGATGTCACACAGGCACCATTTTCATTTCAGTCCAACTTAACATTATAAGTAGTCATTTGGTGAAAGTAAATCCTTACCAAATTACGTAAGGAAAATAAGCTCACTCCTTGAATCTAGTTGTCCCAGAAAGATGAAAATTTGTCTTTCCCATCTATGGAAAATATAAACCAAGGGAAGAAACTCTTACTCATTTCATCCCCTTATCGACCACCATCAGATGGCTTTGACAATTTAAGCTGAGAAATATATTGATGAAGATGCGCAAATTCTAGGGGCCATGTTGAGGGGATTAATATTGTAATTTTGGAGAAGCATAATTTACAAAACAAAATTCACTTCCCTTGTAGGACAGATTACCCATTCAAATTAACATTAGAAGAAAGGTAATAGAGAAAATGCATGAGAATCCAACCTATATCACAGGTTCTCTAAAAAGTATTGATGGAGTCTTTATATGAAGGGTCAACTGTATGGATAAAGAAATGTATAATAGTTTCTTAATGAGAGAACATCCTAGTGAGTCAAACAAAAGTGTAAAACTATGGAAAGGTTGTGTCAATATCAACTAAATCTGGTGGTCATCTGAGCTGCAGCCACCTGGCCAATGAGATTCAATTCTCATCTTTACAACTGTTACACTAGATCTCAGGAGACAAAACCTTGAGAAGGCTGACTGAGTATGCCAGCTTCCATAATATCTCAGACTGAAACATTGCATTCAGACACGAGGCTCACAGAGATCATTTAAATCTAATGGGCTGAAACTTTCATGAGGTGTATCGCGTCAGGAGAGACCTCAGAGTATGCATGTATTACCCACTTAAGGAACAATGCTCAGGCCTATGGAATCATCTTTTCCCACTTTCATCACTACAAACAAACATCAGGCCCAATGATCCTTCTCTATGCATTTCAAGTAATACTAAAAGTATGAACCAGGTCATCCATCATGGCCACTCTTAATGTCTAATTTGTGGAAAGGAAGCAGATAACCAGATCTAGAGTGCTGCCAAAAGCAAAACCAATTCTTAGCTATGTAGCCTGATTGCATCATTAAGATCATAAACCCATCCTACCTGACCTGGAGTTAGTTCTTCTTAACTGATGGGGCAAGCAACTTGCTCACCCTGCATAGGTTGTTCTGTCAGAAATACGACTATAGCTTCAGCGAGGTCATGGTTAAGGACCAAATATAGGAAACAAGGTTAGTGATCTGTACTTACTTATGTCAAACTTGGCCAGCAAGTCTGATAGGTCCTTATTACGACCTATATCCCCTCTTACACAATACCTGAATGTGTCAAAAATCACTGAGCAGTAACCTTTAATAGTAACAGGTGCTAAGATCTTCTCATCAAACAGATAGAAAAAAGGTTAGTTGAGGTATCTGGTACTCAAAATGATCATGCTGTTGCCAATTTGTAAGCTTCTAAAGTGACATTAGCCTTCTTGCTGGTGAGATTCTCTCCATGACTGATAGTTTAAACTTCTTTATTTGCATGGCTATCCTGACCAAAGTCAGGCATAAAGGAAAAGCCTGTCTAGACCGGAATGAAGATCCTGCAACATTACTATGGGCAATTTTAGCAGTTTGAGCTTTGAAAAGATCTTCTATCACTAGACTGAGTTTATCGTTCACCCAGGAATTTGTCCTCATACCTTACAGTGGTTATAAAAATCACTGCCTGTTATGTCCTCTCATTTTTAGTACTATTTTGTCAATACCATCTGAACTGACTGAAATATAATTCTGGCTCAGCCCTGACTTCTGGATCATGGACTGAAGAGATAAGGACGGGCAGTTTGTGCATCGACCTCAGTGCATAAAAATGTATATCATTGTGCAAATCCACTGAATGATTCATGGCCACTTCTGAATGAGTCAGCATGAACACTGTGCCTGCTGCGAATGATAATTACTCTTCCATAAAATTGACCCTTCCATCAATGTGTTTACTACAGCTTTGTTTCTCAAAGTGTGATATGGAGAGGTTTCTCCTCTAAGCTTCAGTAATTGCTGACCATTGTAAAGAAAGTCTACAGGTGAGTCAACCCAAACCATATGACCTGGTATCAGTACAAATAGTAATCTCAGGTAGTGGGTTCTATTAAACAATTCCTCCAATAAGTCATTAATTGGTTAGCCGATGATGCAGGAATACTCTCATCTCCATTTTGATCATAGTTCAATCATTTTTGGGCACCACCAAGCCAGTAAGGCCATCTGCAAAGGGCACATAATTTTTTGACTGAGGATAATCAAATCTGCCACCACAATGAGTAAGCCGAAGAGTTTTAGAAACTCTTAATGAGATCCACCCCTGTTGGAAATTAATTCTACAAGCTCAAACATCCATGCGACTAGCATGGGAAAGGGAGATAAATGAGGTTAAGACTGGAAAATAATTCCATACCAAGAGAAATAAAATGCTGAAATTGTATGAGCTCTGACCAAGTCACTAGAAAACCCAGCTGAGCAAGAAAAAAGAGTGTTTGAGCCCTTTCACAATGAAGAACTTATGAAGTGCTGTTCAAAGCTGTTGTACAAACACTCTGCAATCACTTTAGAATTTGACCTGAACAGGTTGACGACACAGATCATGGGCTGATGCTGAGACCAAATGCGAGAGCATGGAACTGATTAATAGTTCCTTTGGCAGGGGGAGGGGACTCACCAGTTATGTACTTTTGAGAGAGTGACATATATAAGGTGAAGTTGTTTGCATTTGAAACATGCACAGTGGAGAGAATGCTGGCATACCTCTATGCTACTTTCATGTAATGTGGCTGAAATGTCTTTGAATGTTGTATTTGTGGAAATAGTACACGATTTAAATACACTGCTAGCTCAAATGACTGCTCCCTTGTGCTCAAACAAAAAAAGTTATCGGCTCACTTTTTACAATTTACCTATGAAGCTCAGGAAGTGAAAATGACTAAGTGGAGCTAGCAATTTTTTAAAGGTGCACATCTGGAGTAAGACCAATTTCTTTACTCTATGGCCCATATTACACCCATCACTCATACACCAAAATAAAGGGAATTAAGGTTCTTTGAACAACACCTAAGATATACAAGGTCTTTTTTAAAACAGCCAGCAAAACCAGTGAGGAAACACAAGGAAATTCTTTTTCTTTAAAATTCTATCCCTATGAATAATATGAAACTGTAGTGGGCTACCGTAAAACAAATATGAAAATTTATGCAATTATATTTCTTATCTTCATATCATTATGTATTATGTTCTTAACAAAATGGTATGTTAACATTGATGTTATGCATGAAAATAAGCTAACTGTTTATTTTGCTGCTGCTTACGTAATATGCCTTGAGGCATGTTTGTGTGAGTAGTAACCTTAATTATGGGGAAGTTATAAGTCTTATAATATAGGAATAAAGTCAACTTAAATTTAAAACTATTGCATTAAGTACAAGAAATATATAGAAAAATTTGTTCTCTTCAATTATTTGCAATGAAATTAAAAAATAAATGATGACAAAGCAAATTCGCTTTCTTCCATTTTAAACAATAAGCAAATATTTGAGCCTTTGACCTTTATTAACCTCATTTGTTCCATCCCTTTTCAAATTGTAAAATTTATTGTTGATATCTCAGGAATAATTCTGGCTAGCTTCATGTTCCTGTCTTTCAGTATAACATTGGTTGCTATGTTGACAAAATGTAAGGTGCATTTTTAAAAAAGCTCTCTTTTCATCATAAGGTGGAGGGGGGTACTTGCGTGAGAGTCTGACACTAATAAATACTATTCTGTGGGAGGAAATACAGGAGAATTATTCAAAAGGACTGTTTTGATGCTTGCAACTTAAATGTTTCAGCCAAACAACCAAAATTAAATCATACAATAATACCATGTGCTCTTTAATGGAGCGCTCATAAATTATGTAATTTTGAGAGAGTGACGTATGTAAGGTGAAGTTGTTTTCATTTGAAATGAGAATGCTGGCATACCTCTATACTACTTTCATGTAATTTGGCTGACATTTCTCTGGATATTGTACATGTGGAAATAGGACATGATCTAAGCACACTGCTAACTAAAATGATTGCTCCCTTGAACTCCAAATATCAGCCTGAATTAGTCTAAAAAAGAAAATCTTTAGCAGCTATTAAAATAGGGAAAATGGATTTTGCCAGACTAGACAATACCAGCTTCTGAAAGTACAATGAATGAATTATCAAGTATATAAAATGTAAAAAAAATGTAAAAAGTGTTATCGGCTCTTTTTGACAATTTACCTCTTAAGTTCAGGAAGTGAAAATGACCAAGTGGAGCTAGCAGTTTTTTTAAAGGTGCACATCTGGAGTAAGGCCAAGCTGTATACTCTATAACCCATATTACACCCATCAATCATACACCAAAATAAAGGGAATTAAACGTTCTTTGAACAATACCTAAGATATACAAGGTCTTTTTTAAAAAGCCTGAATAACTAGTGACGAAATCCAGGAAAATTCTTTTTCTTTAAAGTTCTAACCTAATGCAAATAAGAAACAGTAGAGCACCACCTGGGAAATCAAAATAAAGGAACTTGCATGAATCCAGGTTAAAATGGACTAGATATAGACTGATTGCAAATTTGTTCCTGTTAACATAAGACAACTGAGTTCAGCTTGTAAACCCACTCCACCACATGCTAGCCATATAAAGAGTAGATCAACTACCAACTTTCTGCGTTCTCTGGATCAGATGCAACAGTATTCAGGGAAGAAGAAAGGGAAGAAGGTTGGATAAATGAAGAAAATTCCCCTCTTAAAGAACTTGTATCACTCCAGTCGTTATGCTGGAGAAGGTCAATTGAAACCCGCCTATAATTAAGAACACTAACATCAACAGGTTGATTGTTGAAGAGTGGAGTAACTGCCAAGTAATTGGTGGCTTCAAGTGGGCATGAAGAAAGAAAAATCTTGCTTACTATCCTATTTCTTAAACTGCCTCCTAAACTGCTTGGCCCGCTGCTGAGTGAAATTAGACTAGAATTGAAACTCCGCAGTTGGGCAATGATCAGACTTCATTTATTTTGTCAACAATTGTCTCTCCATGCCAGTTAAAACTGATGTGGCCTAAATGTCAAAGGAGATTGCAAGGTAAGCACTGGAGTGGCAACTCTTGTGGTGCCTGACTGGTACCTAAGCAGCAATGATATATGAGAGGGCATTGATGACTGAGGCAAAGAATGATGCAGCTTCAATGAAGACTAGTGAAGAAGAGAGTTTCATCTCATCAAAACCAAACTCACCAAAGCCATCAGATCAGGGCATTAGCCATGGAAATATGCATGGCCCTGCTAATTATCCTGGTAATATATGTGCCACGGATTCCAAGCATTATCATTATTAGCAGAAGGAGATTACCTTTATTTCCTAGGTTTGACACCTTGAGGCACAACTGAGATCTCCTAGTTGAAGATCTTCTACCCAAACACTCATGGTGGAGGTGAACTTCAACATCAGCACCACCAATCTTGTGTGTCTGACTCAGCACTCTGTCAATGACTGAAAATTGATTAAGAATCCTATTGTAAGCTGTAACTTTATTGAAAGATTTTTTCTCCTTATAACATATATTATTTAACTCTGAAAATAATTCAAATCTAAAAATGAACTTAACATAAGAAACTTAAGTAATCCATTGCCTTAATATTTTGAGAAATATTTCTGTAATAAACTGAAGTTTTTAGGGTATAACAAACTTTAAAAATGTAATAATTACATGCTAATATTGCAATGCTGTTATTTTCCTGGAGCTAGTCATTAGTCCAGTGTGAATTCCCGCCTCCAACTAGTAATTGAAAGTCATAAAACAAAAACATGACCGAATTCTGATGCCATGGTTACTTCAATTATTTGGAATGTCATCCTACTTGACTTGAACAAAGACTGAAAGGACATCAGTGTGGAGTGGGGAAATGAGATCAGGCAATATTAGCCAGGTAAGTATTACATAATTAAAATTAGTTTACTTTCTCCTGCCCCGCCCCAATATATTTGAATGGCACTAAATGCATTATATGTTGGTAATGCATCAATAAAGTTATCAGCCAAATTGGAGTATGATTACCCCAGTACAAAAGCTGGAATAACTATCACTTCCTCTCAGCATGATACTCAACTACAGATTGGAGTATAGCCTGACAACCTTCTTGGCAGACACAACTGGATCTAATGCATTAATCCTTTCATTCCAGTATGATGCTGACTCAATGAAGAACACAGAGCAAGTAGAGTGCAAGTGAGAAATATATGGTTTGAAATGGGGAAAGGGATGGATTGAACCATTTTTCCCCCCATTTAAATCAGACAAATATAAGCCAAGGTCCTAAAAGTACAATTTAGGAGCATATATTGATCATACTCAGCACGGATGCAAATGAGACATCACTGGTGATTTCAGCTGGATGAGGGGCTAGCATATGTAGCCAATTCTTGGTCAGAAAGACTTGTTTACAAAGAAGAGAAACTATGCTATAATTTTCACTGAATGGTAAACATTCCTTCTGCACTGATAAGGGATGAATTCCACTCTTTCTTTTAACTGATGCTAAAGAAGAAGACTGCCTTGATGGTTAAGTTCTCAAAGGACATTCTCTCAAAGATTCACAAGATGGTTTAGATAACTAAGGAATACAAAATGTTCCTTCCAGATCAGGGGTACACAACCCATTAACGTGGTCTGTCTGGCCCTCAGGGCAAATTAAAACAACACAGAAATCTGGCCCGTGAACAGTAATTATATTAAAGAATTTAGTGTTTGCAGCCCTCAAGTGATCTTAGAAATGCAATACGGCCCTTGGCTGAAAAAGGTTGTGCACCCCTGATCTAGACACGGAAGAATCAACAAACTCTCTTTGAAGCTCAAAAATGTCTGATAACTTCCGACAGATGAGGGTCCAGCCTTATGATGAGCACACAAAAAAACTTAGGAGTATTGAAAAGGGTTGCCCAAGACCCTTTAAAGTTGATTACTGATTTGGAAATGAATTCCCTTCTCATCTAGTCAATACAGCAGGCAACCCCTTGCTCAAAATACTGATCTTGGCAGTCATGAAGATGGAGAAGGTATGGATTTTTCTGCAGGAGTCAATTACACTTCAGAATGAATTTATCCACCATCACACCCTCTGGTCTAGAACTGATGAAACAAAGTAAATGAACTGTCTGGACAGGGTTGCCCACCAGTATACTTTTTGTCCTTGGAATGTGGTGGTCTCTAAGAATGATCTCTTCTCAAGCTGTCCAACGCTGGAGGCTGAAGACTTCCAAGCAAAACAAAAGGGCATGAGCACACCTTTGCTGATAGAGGAATGCTACAACCAACATGTTGTCATTGATGATCTTACTTTGTTGGGGGTTTCTTGCTGCTATTATAGCATCACAAGACTGCATCAACTGTATAATTATGCAGTTGATGGACCCTTGTATAACTATAAAAACAGCCTACATTTCCATATTGTTGATATGTAGATAAGATTATTCCCAAGGCCACAAACCCTGCAGGACTACAACATCTAGGTAAGCACCCCAAGATGAATTTAAGGTATCAATGTACACTGTAAGAGTGACGATCTGGGGCATGTATAAGAACTCTAGCCAGAAACCTGAGTGATCTCACCACTAATTCAGATGGTGAGATCATAACACAATTTGTGTCCCAATTATGGTGGATGTGAGCAGACTGGGTCCCTGTGAGGTCTCTCATTTGCAAGCAGCAGGAGCTGAACAGGTTGCATATGAAGTCTTTATTAGAAACTAAGTCACCAATTGCATTCCAAGTCCTCAGCAGTGATTAAAAGACAAACAGCCTTGCTGTAGATGATTTTATCTGTGGGATCCTGTATGGGGAAACATGAAATGTATCTTGACAGGCGAAGAAATTCACCACCATGTAAACCAAAATTCTCACTGGAGATTGGTATCAGATTAGTTTATGCCTTCCATCAGAGAACATTGTGCATCAACCAGTTTTCACAATACTGGATGGTGGGTACCCATAGCAACCATAAGTGAGCTTCTATTATACCCATTACACTGGTAAAGGCTATAAAAGTGGAACCCAGACATGAAGCCAATAGCCTGCACTAAGATCTCCAGACAAAATCTGCAGTGATTTTATGAGGAACAGAATGATAGTGATATGGTGGTAGGCATCTTATAGGTGAATGGACACCTCCAAGTCATTGGACTTTATGGCACTCCTGACTGAGGTGGACACCTTCATCATGAAGTGCTCTTCCTGAAGAAATTTGTCCAATGGGGAAAAGTCAATAACCAGTCAAAACTTTCATCTTTCTGGAGACCTGAGAGATACAGGAACAGAATCCTAGTTGTTCAATATTTTTCTGCCTCTCTTCTGTGCCATTAGTTACAAAGGTGAACACCTCTTCCCTAACCAAATTTAATTTGGTTTGATGAAATTAAATGGGTGTCCTTGGCAGATGTGGAAGATCCCAGAAGCCACCTGAGTGACCATCATTAGCTGCAGATAAAACAAATGGATCATCTTTTGGATCCCACCTAAACAGAGAGAAAATGTATGGGCTATAGCATGCTCAATCCACCAAAATCTATGGAGTCATGGGAATTAATCACCCAAGCAATCAGAGGAAGAAAGTGAGACACTGCATACTCGCCTCTAAGTGTTAGGAGTCACCAAACCTGGTAGGAGTTGAACAAGAACATAAATAGGGGCTGTTACAATGCAACCCCTGTCCCTAGATATGCGACTCCTAGGCACCAGAGAGAAGTGGGTCAAGTAATGGATGCATCATGGAGTCCCTAATCAGGGAACTCAAGTTCACTGAAAGAGATCCTTTTGATATGTACACAAGTGTAAACAAGAAAGAAGATGGACACATTTCTCTTGCACCATGAAGTCAGGAAATGTACAATGGGAAGAGCTGCTAAATTGTTCTCTCATGGGAGCTTATGACCAGTAAATATTAAGTATCAGTTATCTCTCCTTTGCAAGAGCCAGCTGCATGCTGGAAAGTGCAACTGATACCTCCCTTAACAAAGCTGACAAAGTTCCTTGCTCATCATGGGAATGGAGGGAGTCTTCTTGTGAAGAAGAGGATGAAGTGGGTCCCTTCTTCATGTAATATTAGCAGCTGCAGATTTCTGCTCAGTTCCACACCTCCCCTTTCCATAAGAGAAAGGATATATGTCCAAGCAAGCACACATAAGTATCAGTCACGCAGGTGGAGTGTAGGTCCCATGTCGTCATCTTATTGCTCAGTCTTCTAACTTCTTGTAGCAGCCTGAAAAATATATTTTAAAAGAAATAGCAACAAACTGGAACAAAATTGAGGTGGGTATACTTATATTAACACCAGTTTATACTAAGGAGATAAATTAGAGGTGCCACTTTGGTAACAAGTATAAAAAAATCCTCAAAACTAATAAATGGGGATGCAGATAAAGGTAAATTATTCAAGAACTTGTAAAAAAAAATTAAATACAACAACAAAAATGCTTATGACTATGGGCTTTTATGCCAAAAGACATAATAAATGATGAAAATTGTAGAGCAGCAAGAGAAACATAATCACCACAAGAAGTCCAAGGAAAAGAAAGATAATGTTTCAAATAAATGTTAGTAACTAAGGCATCAATATAAATAAATCAATATGAATAAAATAATTTCACAGATGCAGTAAGACCCAACATATAATGTTCCTACTATGGAACAAAAAGACATCTTCCCCATTCAGCGCATTTAGGTAAAAATCGGATTTAAAGTAAACCTCAAGAAATTGAAATCCACCAAAACGCAGAAATTCATGGCATATATTTGGCACAATTAGAGTTACTAATGCATTATAATTATTGTAATAGAAGGCCTAGATCTAAATGTTGCTGTCTTGTATTAAAAAATATACAAACAATAATAAATTCTAAGATCGTAATACAATTAAATGTACAAGGGTCCTAATTTGACAGAACATATTTTACCACTATTATCTTCAAAATAAACGAGGCAGTATCTCTCCTCTGGCATCATTTCCACCCTCTCTACATCTCCCCCACCACTTCTTCTTTTGTTCTCAAAGTAGAGTAGTATGGCATCCTGACATGTAGACTGTTCTAAGTTATACACAAGGATGCAGTTAGAAATCGCCACTTTTGCAACCTGCAGAAATGTGTCTTCGATTCTTCTTTCTTTGCATGCTTTCTTTAGTGTGTCAAAATCTGGAAGAACATTTAAAAGTAGTTCAACTCATGGACTTTCCATGGAAAAATTTGTCATAAATCAAAACTACTCAATGGAAATAGCTGTGCCATTTCAGAGGTAAATATTCCTCACTTTTCATTCCACAGAAATTGCCAAATTCTTCCAACAGCAATCTAGCAAGAATATTAAGTAAAATTATGTAGCCAATACCTGTGACATTTTTTGTTTTACATAAATTCGATGTGTTTAAAATTATATCGTATTCTTCAAGTCTCATACTGTTCATAAAAATAGTTAAATTCAGGCAGGGGGATTGGTTACTGATTGATTGGTGTCTGATGACACATCAATACATTAATGTCTAGTTAGAGTGTCAGAAACAAAGCCTATGGCAATTAACCCACATTGTTTTCCTTTCATGCAACATGCTGAAATTCATCCTCAAATCTGCAGGATTTTGATCAGCTGGGAAATCGTATTTGTTTAAGTGGCTTTCATAAAACTTGTCTATCTCAATTTGTCAATGAGCAGTTTCTGTGTTCAGAATTATCTACAAATATTTATTTTCTCTGATGTACAGCAGCTTTCTTTGAATCTGCTTCCTGACAGTTATCAGAAAATTCAACTTAACTGTCACATGCCTGAAGATTTGGCAAAAGAAAAATTATATTCTATCAATAGTATTGCCACAATGTAAAAACACAAAGAGAAATAAAAAATACTGTTATTGTCTCATTATTGAGAGATACCACAGCAAGTATCACAAAATTTGGACACCCATGTTTCTATGGTGTAAATTCATTTGTTAAACAATTTGCTGTCATGAACTGGATATGGTGCTCATGATTTCTTACTGCTAAGCACCTTGGATCAGTGACTTCACTGCCTGCTTTTTCTTTATGAGTGACAACCATGCCTTTTGTTTCGTGTCCTGTTAGGCATTCCTTTATTTGATGTCTTGATCAGTTTTTGCAAATGGTGGACAATCCACAAATGAATGGGACTGTTTATTTATCTCAAAGAGAAACCTCAATTTTTGTGTCACAGTTTGTGGGGTCTGCCAGAATGGCTAACATTTAGCACATCTACAACTACTTCAGGCTGCAGGACTAATATAGTGATATTTAAATTGGCACTATTAAACTGTGTGACGCTTCCCTCAAACTTCAGAATGTGTAGCAAAATATACTGCAGTCAGTCTTGACACATCATTATAATTTTAAATGCAATAAGGTTGCAGAGCTGCAAATTTTGCACTGATGGCCTGCTTCTCAAAAACTGCCAACAACTGTGGACATTAAACCAGCTCCTGAATAATTACGGCACATATATGGAAAATGTTGTTTTTACAGGCATAAAGGATTCTGGTCCCCTTCCACCAGTCAGACATCAGTGTACTTATCAGACAGAACTCAGCATCAGTCCTCCAACTGAATTTGCATACTGATTTTCTTTGAAAATTTAAAATTACAGATGCTTAGACTAGTTCCAGTGTGGCTTGTTCTGAGAAAGCCAGGACCTGCCATCAATGAAAGTAGACAGTCTCCAGCTGCACTGGCAGAATTTATCATTCCTGGACAGACTAGGCAGGGGATCCCCTGACTTGGAAATCAAGAGGCTGATGGGCATCCCAATTTTCCAATATCTGTGAGGTATGTAAGTAATCAGACAATAACAACTGCAAGTAACCCAGGTGAATTGCTCAACAAAGCACAAGTCCTTTGTAGTTAAAGTTCATCAAGTTTCCTTGGTTATCTTGAATCGTTGACAAATTGTCTATGGAAATAACATGTAATCAAAGTTTGCTAAAGGGAAAATCAAATATTTTCTCACTATATAAATCTTCATTAAATTCTAAGCTAACGTACAAATTCTCTGGACAGTCAGATGATCAAGATATATGACAAAATTTAATAACTGAGCTGTGCCATCTTGCCCCTTTCAAGGTACTTTGAGACAAATGAATGAACTCTTTTCAGGTAGTATTGGATTGAGATTGATAGATCTGACAGCAATAACATGTCAATAACAAGAAGAACAAATGGAATGTCTTCAATGAGAAATTAGAACACTCCTCTGCCCAAAAAACTAAGAAATTAGAGGCTGATTCTCATAAACTGGTGGATCATATGTGCTCAAATGTTGCGAAAGTAAACAATATTGATCAAGTATGTATTACACTTGAACCCAGCTTTTTTTTTAACATATATAAAACAATGTTGCCTCCTCTCTCTCTCTCCGAGAACAGAACACCATCACATGGAATGAATTTTAACTCCATCTTTATAATACTGGCTTTACCCATTCACAAGATTTTATCTGCTCCTCAATATTCTACATGGCTGCTTAAACAGAACACACAGCTGGCTATTTTGGATCTCAAAGAGACTGGACAAAAAAGAGAGGGTAGATGAGGATAAAATGAGGCAACCAACAATAAATAAGAAAACAGTTACAACAATGTCTGGATTAAAACAAGAATCAAACAGGTTTAAAATGCCCCTCTCCCACCTCCTTCTATTTCCAAATTTTGTTATAACCATGTAAATTTAAGTACATTGATTTTGTGATCAGATAATGAATTGAGAATAACATTAGACTTTTAAATACAATACTGTTCATCTTTTTATAATAATATCAGTAATTACAAGCTTTGAGGTATACAATTATAATTTTGTACATATACACCAACTCTACCTCCACATTTTACTTTATGGTTTGCAAAACAGGTAACACTGATGATAATAAACCTAAATCAATACACAGGTATCTATTTGTCTCATTTAACTTTATAAAGTGAATAGCACAATGTGTATTCTTTTGCACCACCTATCTCCCTTTACTCCTCCTTTCAAAATTATCTTCCTCAGCAGATTGAATACAGCAGAATCATTAGATCTTAAGATTTGGTATCAAGCATTGCTATATCATCAGCCTATTCTAATCTGAATAATTCCTTTGATGACACTGACACTGTCTGAACTTATATGGAGAGAAAACATGGAAGTGGATGACAGAATGGGATATCAACATCAACACTGGCTGACAGAAGTTTCAAATATCTCAATAAAAATTTGAAAGTTGAGTATAAACCATTTTGAGAAAGTCTCAGCGTTAAGATTTCATTTGAATAAAACTTTCAGACCATAGTTTGATTAACAAGTTGAGAATCTTTTTTTTAAAATAAAATTGGGGCCTGATTTTCTCATGCACAGTCTGAATATACAGAACTCTTAACATGACCCTTGGAAACCTACCAAGGTCCCAGCATAGATGCTGACGAGCTCTCTTTTGCTTCCTATGTAATGCTGCAGAATTCTGCGCTTGTCAGAGACAATTATGCTGTTCGCTCAGTAGTGACCACAGGGAAAATTCTGCAAGTGCATGCGGCAACCATACTTTGCTACTGATTGCAACAAAATTACTCCTTAATTAAAAATTGTGATTAAAAGCCTAGATTACTTAGAGTATTATCTAAGTGTGCATACAATGAATATATGTCTAAATGATACAAATTTGCAATACAAAAAATGTTTAGGTTTAAAAATGGGTGATACCTTAAGCTACCATTAAACATTAGCGAGATAACAATGGGAGTGCCCAACCTTGAAATGTGGCTGATACCTAAGACAGTTATACAATACACCCATTCATGGGCTAACATCATGTAATTAATGAGTTCACACAATGGTTTATGATCAGTTTATATGCAAATATGAAATATACCTGGGAATCATACCAGCCATCATTTGGTATTGGATAGCTGTAGGTATTAATTAATAAATTGATACTGACCATAAATGCGGACAAAATAAAACCCACCCACCTTGCTACCATGTCATATTCACACCCATGTGACAGAGAAGTGTTGCTGTTTTTCTAACCTTACTTTTCTTATCTCAGTCTGATTGTCTTAGTCAGGTTATCTCAGTCATGGTGTCCACACACTTAGGATCTACTTTGAAAAAGAAGAAATCCTTGTTCTCTTCTGGTGTGCCTGACAGAGCTGTTCTAAAATCAAACAATAACAACAACCACAGATATATAACACAAAAGATCCATATAACAACTTAATCTCCAACTCAGTGAACACACCATATAAAAGATTTTGAGAGAGACAGACACACACGTGCACATGAAGTCCAGCTATTTGGTAAGTTCGTTCCACACAGTAACATGGATTTTATCCTACCTGTAGGCCTAACTCAGTAAAGTTTCAGGTCAGCACCATTAAATGTAACTAAAAGTACCTAATTAGTTTTAAGTACTTCATGTGAAAGGAATTAGATACTGTTAGCTACATTTAATAATGGTGACATGAAATTTTACTGAGCTACAGATAGGATAAAATGTATGATGCTGTATGGAATGAACTATGACAGAAAACACCGTTCCAGGAACACAGACTGTATACATCAATGACTACAAAAATGAAAAAATCCAAACTCTCTCAAGAGCTACCACAAAGACTGCAACAATTAGAAATGTGAACAATATCAGATCTGCATTCTTCAAACTCTGTCAACCCTCCCCCACCACCAAACAGTGCCAGTTGAACCAAACATTGTAAACTAATGAAAATTCCTGCACTTACCAATCGGAGTGGTTCATTCATTAGTCTGCACGCTATTCCACAAGATTTCCATGTAGCATTTTGTACAAGTAATAGCAACACTTGCCATATTTCCACATAAGAAAAATTAATTTCCATGAATATCATGAATTAGAAGTCCCTTCCATCACTACACACTTAGAACTGTGTGGTAGTCTGTACCCAGGATTGTAATGTATCATACTGTTGCCTACCTAAGAACTTTTTCCAGAAAAGAAATAATGAAAGTTGGAAGTTATCTGTATAAAAGATATGCATTACTTATTGCTATTTTCATAATACACCCATTGATTAAATGTTGTAATACAGTAATAATATCAAATGGTTTTATGTTTCTATTTTCTCATGAATAAAACTTGTTTACACGGGGTCAACAAGTTTTCCCCATTGCCTTCATTAAAATATTCATATAAATGCAGAGTACTGTATTTTGAACAACAACAGCATGTGGTTCAAGATACTCAATGTGCAATATTTCCAACATCTAACAATTACAACTTTTTTCTTAACTTTTTCCCCTTTTTCTAAGAATGGCATGTATAGCTAGATGCTACTTAGAAAAATTTTCAGGTTTTCATAAAAGAGTACAAAATCCTGATGACCTTCGAATAGAGTGAAAAGCAGTAATAAGACCTACTGAATAATATTGTGCTTTGAATCTGTTAACTAAATTGAAAAAAAATGCTGGGTTATTTTAATTTAATTGGAAAAAATTGGGTGAGAAAATAGTCTATGCCGGTATTTGTACAAAGACAAGGAAATCCCAGTTACTGGGTTACATTATTTGTCTCCCCAAATAACGTAACCCCTTTACTGGGATTTGCTTGTCTCGGTGCAAACCCCAACATAGATTCTCTTAGTCTTGTTCACAAACTATGGATACTAGTAAGATGACCCACCCTGCTTTACCACTGACAGCTTTACAATTAATGAACTTAATTTGAAATCTGAGAAAAAGGCTAAATTTCCTGCCCATTACAATATTTACAAAAATGTTTGAAAGAAAACTATGGTATCATCTGCCTTAGTGATCACCTCAATACTGTAGCCACCTCATCATAATGGATATACTCAAGGATTCCATATGAAAATAATTCTAGAACTGTCCTTTAGATAGTAGACACATGTCTAACATGTACAGCAGACAATATTAGTCAAAAAAGTAATATATAATGTGGACAACATGAACTAACACATGCAGTTTTGCCTCCCTCTCAGTTTGCACAGGTAATCTCAAATGTGCACTTACTTTGAAGCCCTGCTTGTTGTACATAGAGGGCATTGACCATTTTCCATTAACATCAATTTCAAAACTGCCATGATCTTGCTTCAATCAGATGGGAAAAGGTACACATATTGTGGCTATAAATATCTTATCAATTAAACAGTTCACCTGAGTATGGGTGTCATGCTTTGGCTCAAATTTACTATAATGTTAATAGTGCTCTAAATCAGAAACCTAACATTTCAAAGTACAAATTAGAACACTGTCTCCCTTTAGTGAAGAATATTTATTTAATGGTCAGTAACACACACAAATTGGGTCTACTTCTGGTTTAGTTTGCTTATCATTAAAAAGCCCATTTTTATTTCTGTGCAATTGTTGGTTACAAATAAAATAAATAAGTATTTTACATGTAGATTTCACTTAAATTAATTAATTTTGTACCTTTTAAAAGAACTTCTTGATGACCAAAATTAACAGACCTAGTGCATGTTAGTGCACAACATTTTTAATACAATTCTTGTTTAATTTTTAATTTATGCATTTCTTTGTTTTAGGTTGCAACTGTTTCTATATTCTGATAACTTTGAGCTACCATATATCATACTGATTCATATGCACATAAAAATTATACAAAATACAATAAAATTCTTTACTTAAGGTTTTACAATAAAGCAAATTCATGCAAAAGCTAAACTTTTACTACCAGATTACAGAAATGATGTTGATTGATCAAATAGCTGCGATGATCTCTGTTAGGAATGAAACAGTAAGAAATGAGAGGGGGATTTTTATTATATATGCAACACATTTTTCATTTGTTCTTTAAATCTATAGGTTGGTTCAACAAAGCAATCCACAAAACATGGTACCCTATACAAATTAGTGATGCTAGTGAAACCAGTCTATAAAAAACCACATGAAAGACCAAATAATGTCCTTTCTCAACTAGTGCCCTCTTTATATAAATAAATAAAAGATAATTATGTATCTAAATATAAAGAAAACTATTCATACAACTTGTCCTTTAGGAACGAGTGTCCTTTATATAAAGATAGTCACAAAGACAGATTTCACTGTATGTGCTGACTGTGAATTGGGGTCATAAATTTAAAGTTGTCTGATTTCTCATTGGATAAAAATTTGACTGTTTCTCATACAAGAACCACTGTATGAGAGATTGCTACCTGGACCAACAATTTCCTGAGATCAGGCTATGCAATGATCAATCTACTTTTTACAAAATTATAAATATGAATTTTAAATAAGTCATTACCGGTACTATTTGAGAATGTTACAACAACTTTTCCCTCTTCCTCCCCATAAAGGATTTCTGTGACCTTCGCCCCAGTCTTTGTCAGCAGAAACTTCATTAAAAGTTCTTCTGTCACAGCACTATTCAGTCCCCAGACAAGGACTCTGTTTCCATAGCAAGGTTTTGTAGGTGGAGGATGGTACAGTGTCACAGTCAATGTCTGTTCTGCCACCTGGTGGGAACTGCGTGAAACAACTCTTTGCGCAACTGAGAGAATAAATAAAAACATCTCCATCAAGGTCCAATTAATAAGGAAAAAACAGAAATTAGCAAATTCCCTACAAAACTATAACTGCATTTAAAAAAATGTATATGTCACGCCAACTGCAAAAAAAAAAACTTCAAAACAATAGAATTATCAATATTAGATGAAAATATAAGCACATCATCCATGTATGTATACAAATGTGTCTCATAAATTCAAGTGATTTTTTTCAAGTGGCATTTATTCAATCATCCTAAAAATGTTTTCAACAAAATGTTAAAATCCAGGAAGTTTAACATTTTCTAAATTTATGGAGAAAATGTTTTAATAGCATGAAAATCAAAATTGGTCATCTACACATGGATAAAAAATTTCATTTCTTCACTTCACTATTGGTTGTTTGTGCAGTCATACTAACCAGGTTTCTTACCAACATACAGATTGGGGGGCGTAAAGCTAATTTTAATTATGTAATATCTAGTACAACTGCTTTCCTTTTCTAGGATGCTAAATCCTGAATCTAAGCTAAATATTCCCTCCTCCAATTAGCAATTGGAAACTAAGAATTCAAATGAATATGATCCCAGTGTGATTCCTTGGTCATAACCAAGTTTTGATTTTGGTTTGGTGCTTTATAACACAGAAACACAAGTAGGTTGTTTAGTGCCAAGGAAATTGGAGTAAAGTGCCTGCCTAATAACACACCACAAGAGCTGACCTAGGTTGGTCCAATGGTAGGATTTGGACCTGTACCCTTTTTGGTCTTGAGTCTGGTAAGCAAACCACTAAGTCAGCATGGTTCCCATAGCCAAGTGATATCTTCCTCTTTTGACTTAGACACAGACTACAGGGCAACAGAGCAAAAATGAAATTACATGTATCACAAAAATGAAATTAATTTGATCGCCAAACATCCTAAATTTTTTAATGGAAGTAATACGTTACAAGTTCCTATTGCATTATAAAATTTACCAATTAGATGGCCTTGAAAACAAAAACTGGTATAATCTCAACAGAAGCATGAACTACTCAATGTCTCTGATTCTTTGCCAGAAGTCCGAGTTGGCAAATCAAAATTTCATTCACATCAAATAAAAATACAAATGCATCTCTGTTTTTAATTATCTTTCAACCATATTTTATGGCAGCTGAGCACCATTTCTACAGAACTACAAGGCTTTCAATCCGGTATGCTTTCTCTTATATTTGGTCAAATAATGTTCAAATAATGTTCAGCAGTCATTGAGAAGCCATTTATAGGCTTCCTATATTTAGTAATGATGATCACATTGGATAGCATATCAACACTGTAGAAATACAAATGTTCTTTGTATAAGGATGTTTTCAATCAAATTCTGTTGAGGTTTATTTTAATTTTTTAGCTCATTTTAAAGGTTTTGAATTTGAAGCAACAGCACTAATAATGAATCATTAATCAGCTTCACTGGTGACTATATTCTATAAGCAGCTTTTAAGACGTCACATTAAAAGTATTTCTATATAAATAATGTTGACCATAGCTGATTAGTATCGTTTACATGAATTTAAAAGACCATTTTGCCAATATACTTTTGTCAAATTAAATCAAATTCTGGTGGATATCTTTGGGAAGATATTCTCGGGCTTTTCTATTTTTATGAACAGCAGCAGTATTGGATGGTGTATCAGCATGATTTGTATGAATTTAAGGGTCTCATTGCCAGGAGGCATTCCTTGAAATTGAGTCATATATTGTTGAGTGATTTTTGAGAAAAATTCATTTAAAGATTTTATATTTTCATAATGCTGGCCATATCTGATGGTGGATCAGCATCATCTGTAACAGCTTGTGATACCTTCATGTCAGTAAAGTATCTGTGAAATTTAGGCAAATTATTATTTTTATCAATAGTTGAGAATAAAAAATCTGGATAGCAATGCAACTTGTGGTACAAAACACACAATGGACCCTGGATCATAACATAAGCTCAATTTGCCTCATCACCAGGTGAGCTAAAAATATATCTCCCGCAGATCCTGAATTAGAGTCACAAAAAGGAGACATGTTTAAATTCATCTATGTTATACTTACTTTCAGCGTCTTCAAATGTGATGTAAGCCACTTCATCTATGATCTGGACCTACTCAATATCACCTCCTCCAGATCGTCGGGAATTCTCAAAATACATTTCCACAAGCTCCTGACTAATGCCTGCAGACAAACCTTGGACCTCAACAGTGTTTGAACTGATCCCTCCATTACCTGCTATCCTCCTCAGGTCTCCTCCAGTGTTTAATTCATCTTTGGAAGAGTAAGTTCCTGAAAGTGTATTAGATTATATTTACACAAAGATATTTTGATGCTATTCCTATGAATAATTGTAAGGCATTGAAATTTTTAACACAAAAATAAGACAATCAAGAAGGCATATGCTAAACACCTTGTTGAAATTGGCTTTATTGCCAGGAAATAGCAGCTGGCCAATAAATGCAGGTGCTTTCTGTCAAAGTGGCTGAATTTTTTTTTTAATTTTGCAGAAATACCAGCATTGATTTTATTTGCACATTTAGTTATTCTGTACTGTTACTTTAAGTAATGGTATTCATACCTAATGAAAGTATCCTATAAAACAGCAAATAAAATTTCAGACGATAAAAAGGAGGGTTTTGATGTCTCGATGATGTCAAATTTTTATCAGAATACATTTTGTTGAAGTCTTTTCAAGATAAATTGGTTTACATGTTTACATTTTATATTTTTCTACTAACACGGGTCATTTGATGGCAAATTGATATTGTATAATCGCAAAAGACCTCATGCTATACTTGCTTCCTGTACATTAAGATACCTTAAACTGCATAAACAGACTTTTTGAGATAGAATTAACAGTATCAAATCCTGACAGGCAACACACATGACATTATGTACATAGCACCAATATACCAAGTGTACACTTGGATTAATGGCCAGGTAATCTAAAACTCACTTATCAGGCCATTACAAGTTATGTGAAACTATTTACATATGCATAAGAAAATTTAAGTTGGGGGGAGGTGATGGCGTTCCCTGTTCTCTGATGCACAGCCTATTTTTACAGCCAAATATTTTAATGGTTTCAAGTCATGTGATCTATTGAGCCAAGTTATATGCTGCCCCATCATACCTTTCTAGAGAGAACATCTGGTATATAATCTCCTGTATGAAGGACAGTTTTCTGTATATGTTTTGTCACACAGTGAATGGCTTCATGAAACTTTTAAAAAAATATGTACTCCAGTTAATATAAAATTTATGTAATACTGTATGCATGTAATGCAATTACAATAAAATCAGGCTTAATGAGTTATAAATCATTGTTTCATACAAATAAAATCCTGTTACAGCATCATTAATTGTTAAACTTTCAAGATGTTTCTTCTAGATGCTTTTTCCAAATACAGGTAAAACCCATTATTACGCAATGCTCAGGGTCCAAAGAATAACATCGCAATATAAGAGAGATCACGTTCACAAATTTTTCGAAAAACTTCCCCATAGAAAATGTGCATTGAAATTTCATTGTCATCAGTTTTAACTAACCTCTTGACCATATATCATTTGTTTTGAAAAATTTGGAAAGTTAAGGCAGCATTAAACGCAGTGCTGGTATTAAAAATTTTCTAGGGTTATGAATAATTGGCTTTTCCAAGAGCATGTATTTAGGATGTTAAAATGAAAAATCACTTTCAGCTAAATAACAGGAGCCATGCTGCCATCACATTATAAGCAGGATCACATTATAACAAATCGCGTTATAATGGGTTTTATCTGTATATATGTACAGCTGATGCAGCTGGATTTTTTTAAAAAAATTGTGTATGATTCTTTTCTAAAACTTTTGCATGTTTATTTGACATGTATTTTAACAACAGTTATGTTATGTAATGCATACAGGTTTTAAATATACGGTCATCAACAAAAATTGATTTCAATATAATTTAGTCAGAAATCTGACTTGCTTAAAAACAGATATATGCATATAACAGCTGTGAGCTTGTATACTTTATCACTGAAAAAAGTCACTTCCACTATTTGTTTCAATTTGTGTTGAAGATGCATGGACACAAACTGGACTACAATGATCCCTATTTTATTCCATCTACAGATTTACTCAGTCATGCCATATATGATACAAACACTTGCAAGGTATGTTCTTTTGGTTCAAAATATGACCAGGAAAATAGTTTTGCTTTAAAAAATTAATTATTTTACCCGAAATTTAACTCAGGAAGTGAGATGTCTCAATTGTCCAAATCTCTGTATGACTTTTTCACTGTGAAATATCATTTACACTATTAAAATGCAACAAGTTGTACCATTTTACATTCCTCCTCCATACAATACTTTGATATTTGATACTTGTACAGTTTTCCCTTAAATAAAGAAAACAATCATGACTTTGACTGTTGGATAATATTATCTGTTAACATAAAGATTTATAACAACAAAGAAGTTATCTTCGAGATTGATGAGACTAAATTAAGGTGAATATGTGTAAAAAAATGGTACATTTTGTAATTATTTTCATTAAAAGAAAAAATAAATTTCAATATCACCTTTTCGTCCTTCTGCCATAGTCAGGTATTTATCTTAAAACTCATATTTTCTTTTACATCTGGATTCTGGAAAGAGATGGAAAGAAATGTTAGACAATGAATCACGGATAATAATAATTCATGTGTAACAAACATTCTTATTGTGAATGTATCTCTATTATAAAAGAAGTTACATGCATTCATAGGTCATTAAATACTCAGAAATTCCACCCATTCTACTTTTGTCTTAAATCAAACCCGAATGATATGTAAAGACTTGTCACATATATTTTGTAAAACACAGTTCTGGGTTAACTTTTTTACATATTCTTTTGGTGGCAACATTTCATAATGTTTTGTTCACTCCAACTTTATGAACCCAATAAATAAGTCACAAATACACAAAGTGTTGATTCACAATGTCTAAATGACCCTGAAAACTCATTTATGTGTTTCTTGTATTATAAGAATTTCAAGTCATATAGCATTAAGTTCTTTCCAGTGCTTAGGAAGCTGTTACATACTGTGTTTTATCATTAACATTATACATATGTAATGGGCTAAGAAAACTAAGCTAAGAGAAATAGCTGTAAAATTATTCACTGATGTATTAGGTTAATAATGTCAAGAATGCTCATTATCATATCCCATTACCACAACAACTAATTTTCTCAGAATGATAAAAATGAAAATATATTTCATGTCATAAAAATACTTATTGACACATTACTTAATGAAAAATCTACATGCGATATTTCATTACCATATTCAATGGCATGGATACTTAATACCATGCTGGTAATAAACTTGACACAAGAAGTACAATACCATACTCAATGGCATGGATACTTAACACCATACTAAATAAACTTTACACAAGATCTACATTACCATACTAAATGGCATGGATACTTAATACCATGCTGTTAATAAACTTAACATGAGATCACATATACCATTACAGGATGGAATTAGATTATCAATGAAAGTCCTTGGGTTAATCAATGAAACTCCTTGGGTTAATCAATGCAAGTACATGGGTTAATCAACTTAAAATTTTGATCAGACACTATATTACACCTTAAACCCAAGATGCAAGGTTTAAATGTGAATAAGACATCAGTGATTCTGCCTTGACAACTGGATATGTTTCCATAGCAGGGCAGTTTCATATATGGGCATGGGAGGGAGAAGCTTAAAGGTTTAAAAGCAATCATACAGCATTGAAGTCTGATGTCACATCCACCACACCCTATGCCACATAGCTGAATGGTATATCCTACAGGTAAGTCTTTTGTAAACATGATAGTTTATGTATTCTCCTTTCTTAATCACCACCTTATCTCATGAGGTAGTAATGTTAATTGAAAGGAACATTCACAAGCCACTAGGAAGAATCAGGACACTTAATTTTTGAAAACTGAATTGGCAGAAAAAAGAAATGTTAAATTTCTAAGATGGTCATTGTATTGAAATATATCAAAAGGTTTCATACCAGATATCATATGGCCACATTATACAAGATAGAGTATTATATAAGATGTATTATATCAACTAACTGTCAGGAAGATAATGGCTGACATGACACTAATGCAATAGGACCAGATCTTAATATTTGTATATATTTGCCACAGGAAATAAAATTTTCTTTTTACTAGTAACTGAAAACTGCCAGTAATAATCCGTCTTTAATTTCAGCCACCAATTTTTTTTATACTTGACTGATCTAAAGTATCTTAGCTGACAGAAATAAAAAGTTTGACACAAGGTTATGAAAAAGCTGTGACAAGGTTGCAGCACACAAAACATAATGATGGAAGATTGTGCCTGAAGTGTGAAGGAGTATGTCACTAGTGCCAAAGTTGTGTTACACTTTTGCTTCAGAGCTTCCGGATTCCTGAATGTTCATGTTAATTTCAACTTTTTAGTCAAACCGACTTTATTGTTGGCACTAAAAATATGTTTAAACCAAATACTTGTAGGAGTCACCACATTTGATGTAGTCAGAAAATCAGAAAACTTTTTGTTTCAACTACAACTATTAGGACAAAAGGCCAAATAATGTAGTTTACCTAAGTCTGTACTGGCTTGGAATTCTTTTTTTATTTATTTTATGGGGTTTATTTTGGTGGGGTGTGTAAAATCAAAATGTCTCTGCAATACTTCCAAACATTATGAGAAATAAAGGATTTGATACTCACACTCATGTCCTAAATTCGATTCATATTTTGCGAACAGATTTTTCACTTTAAACGAAAATTTACCTTAAAATACCCGGATGTATAACGTGTTCATGTTCAGACATGAAAATTAAATAACTTCTATAAAGGTACCAAAATCTGCAAGTTTAATCCAGTGTCACTTGCATGTACATGAAGCAAATGCAGTAAGTGACTAGTTAGTCCGAGTTTCTTCTGACCTTTCCCACACCATTTTAAAATAGGAAGGGAAGTTTAGGTCGGAGAAAACTCCAGTCTGTTGCCTATGATTATTAAGTGTATTACCATTTAAAAGCCGCCTGCTAGCTACGTCCTGAAAAATATCATTATCTTTTAGTGTAATTCAGATATATATAAACAGTATCCTGATAATAGGAGTGTAATTAGGAATCTATTGACGATTTCAAAAAAGTTTCATCGCATGCCTTTGGCTAGCCGCCCAGCTTCGAAAACGAAAGTAGGTTGCGCGTCGTACAAGTGTTAACTCTACTTACCTCCATATCGAAGAGTCGTCACAATGGGCATGCTCGATTGGTCAGTGTCAAGATCAAGATTAATTTATTTGGAGCTATCCAATTGTGATTCTTTGTTCCCAATGTGCAAATTCACAAATGAGTAAGCCAATAGATGCAGATATTTCTTCAAAGTTAGCACGACACAATGTGCAGTATTCAGTTTGAATATGTATTTAAAAATTTACTCGCAGTGTGTGTACATGAATGATTCTTTAAAATATCCATGTTACTGAAACTATTTACTGCAAATGCTGCACTTTGTAAATTCTCCTAACCACCTCCTCGCTAAACACAGCTCGCACCTGCCGGAATCGAATTTTGTGTTGTTCGATTGGTTTTATACCAGGGGCGCTGGCAGGTGCGGAATGGGGGTGGGGATGGGGTCAAACATATAATGGTCAGCAATTAGGTTTTACGGATGTAGGCCAAAACAAGTTTAGAGGTGGAATCGGGGGAGGGGATGGGGTCTATATTTCGTCAAGTGATATTTTTGTCATATCATTCTAGCAAGCATAGTACTTAGAAAGCGTCAGAAGTTACTCGAGTTCGATATATCACTTGAGCATTCTGTCATAATAATGAAGAGACACATTAAATGAAACACATTTACGTAATAAAACGAGCAGCGGTCAAATTTAGTCCTGCAAACAAGACATTTCACTGATCAATCTAGTTACATGTAAGTCTGATGTATTAAAGGTACCCCAGTACAATAAAGGCTCTAATGTCCAATTTGAGTTAAAAATTCGTTGTTGTAATTACTATTGTTTTAAAATTCATATTCTGATTATTAATTACGAAATGTAAATTTATTTAATGTCAAAGTTGAATCAATGACTATCGTTATTTAATGTCTGTTTCTATGAATCTTATGAATAAGAGTTAACTTAATTTTTT
>JAECUM010018426.1:0-35465 GCA_016617855.1 Megalonaias nervosa | reverse complement strand
ACAATGTGGCTTTCCTGCTTAAGAATTGAATACATTGTATCTAAAGAGTTTCCAACAAGTTCACGAATTTATTTTCTCTTATTTACTTCCTCCATTGCTGTTCTCCGTCTCCGTATTTTTTCTTGACCAGAGAGGCGCGTTTTATGTCGAGTTCATAAACATCATCCTATATAATAATTTTGATGACTTTGGGCAAAAGTTTGGTTTGCTAATGTTTAACTGCCTAAGATGTAGACTAACTGTTGTGTGTAAATTTTAACTATTATGCATAATTAATTTGCATTGAGTGATTGCCTTTTTTTGCAAATAACATATTACGTAGCTAATTGTTGTATATGATTGTACATGATATATTAAGATTCTTATTATTTGTAGTAAACATGTTCACTTGGATTTGAGTTCAGGACATTGGTTTTCTTAGATTAAGACAATAGAGTCGTACCATCATGAGCAGAAAATGAGTGCACAAAATACATGTATATTGCTCTCTCGCTCTTTTTTTAACTCTCCTAATGTATTCACAGACATTTTTCAACTGTCAACGTTTGTTTCCTTCTTCCTATTTTCTCGTCTATTTTGAAACACTGTGCATTAGTGTTAATTACTTTTTCCCTGTAAAATAATTAACACGTATAAAGAATTGTGGGGTAGTCAGCAAAATGGATCCCGGACGTACTGTTAGATATCTATGGTAAATAATACAAATCATATGGTATTTTTTCAATAAAGAATTCACGGATTTCATGGTTGCTACACACTATTAGAATTTTAAGACCTAACGAATAACAACGCATCAATGAAGGGATAGGTTTCATTCTTCCTTTCTGCAGAGTAAACTCAAATTCAGTACTGATGTAATTCGTTTTTCTTTTATACCCATGATCTCACTAGCATATGTATATAATCTGCGTCGTATTCCATGATATATGTATTCAGCTTTGTTTCAAATATCTGAACTGCGTCAATCAAGAGACACATAACACACACAGGGCACCATAGATCCTTGGCAAGGATCACCAAAAATTAAATAGACTCCAAATCCAGCAAGGGAGAAGGAGTCTTTGTATCTACACACTAGAATAAGGACTGTGTTTAATCCCTAGACAAAATTTACAAAACTGAAATTTGTAAAATGAACACATATAGCACATACACTTTGGAAAAAACAAATAAACATAAAAACCCTTTAACTTTTGGCACAAGGGGGTTCCTCAGATGATGCTAATCCTGAGAGGGACCACACCAATAATTCTAATGGTAGCAGATAATTAATATCCACTTCTTTCATTCCATCAACTGATAGCCATTCATATATATTGCCCATCCTCGAGAATGATTGTTAAACACAAAAGTTATTTCTCTGGCGATTTATACGACCCCCTCCCCCAAAACAATTGTTTAATATCACATAGATCACACTTTCCCATTTTAAGATTTAATAATTCATGGGAAAACACTGATGCAGATCGTGGTATTTCGCTTCTTTGGATTGAATACCGCCATTGAGAGGTTAACGCTCCGATGGACTAAGTGGTTAGAGCGTCCACCTCGGATGCTGGAGGTTGCGGGTTTGAACCCGGGTAGAGTCATACCAAAGACTTATAAAAATGGTACTAGTAGCTCAATATTACTAGGTTAGTGTCAGGACTGGTCTGCTTGGTGTCAGGTTAATGTGATTGGGTGGAACATGATGCTACATGTCTGCGGCATGATGCCTCAGTGCTAGACACCACTATAAGCTGCCATAATGCAGACATCATAGCGATATGACTCAAATTGTTAAAGCTACGTTAAAAATCCAAAACCACACATCCACGAGCGAGAAAGAACCGGTCAGATCCAGTGGCAGTCACACATAGCCGGTCGATAGGCGACACTAAGTCGAAAAACGCGGATTTACAAAATAACCTTACCTAGGTGCACGGAGAGAGATAAACATACTCTGAAAAGAAATAGGAACAAATCTTGGATGTCAAAGTTAGAGCAGTAAACATGTTTATCCTAAAAGCATGGAGCACGTGATGACTACGTGTATTTTGTCTTGTATGTATTCTGAATGGACGGTGTTTCTATAGACGCAAGTTGTTTAGTAAAGTTTCTTTCAAGCCTTTCATGAAAAAGCTATTTACTCACTGCGAATTTTCTAATCCGCGCGTGTGTAGTCAATCATCCCATTTACATATCAAGAACAGTAATTCTTTAATCCAACAGTTTATTTTGCTTATTAAATATCATTATCCGATATTAGTTATATATGTGTAACTAGTTTAAATAAAAGTTAATCAGATTTCTCATCAATAAGAACAATTTTGAAGCCATACGATTGCGAGCAATATATCCTGTGCAGGTAACTGATATAAATAAAACTTTTAAAGATTAGTCATATATAAGTGGCTAGCACACGTTCTATACATCATCTAAGCTAAACCTATTACCGGTTTCTTTACGAAAAAGCAAAGACATAAAAATTTTGCAAAATCTCTTATTTCATGCGATTCAGAGAAATCGACAAAATTTGGATAAAAATCCCTGATGGAGAAGCTAAACTTGGATGCAGATAATATTAGCTTACTAGTTTTTGTGGGTATAAATCTATTTAGTGGAAGATTAACCGTGTATTTACATACCAATATGACATTGTTTATAATACACAGTAACACTGATTGGGATTGTGATACCGGAGACAACCTTTGCCACGTTTTTGAACGGAGCATGGCACAGCATGTTTATTGACATTCTTCATACCAAATTGAAACGTACGTTAAGCGAATGTAGGACATTAGATACAATTACAATATGTGAAGAAATTCATATCTGTCAGACCAAACCATATACTTTAAATGCAGTTTTAGTGGATATCAATTTAATAGGAATATGTATCATCTCTGCACTAATGATGTTAAGTACTGTCGCCACTGATGTCTATATGGAATTGGTTGGAGATACTGCGTCACGTAATCAAAGGGATGGACAAAAGTACTCTTTAGTATTCACGACATATTAACTCAAAAAATTAAGTGACAGTTTCAGGTGAATCTACCACATAAATATATACATAAATAAACTCCTACAGATACACATTGTATAGGTTTCAATCGTGCAATCAATGTTTTTGTAAGGGCAGTTTTGCTTTCGTATATGATACGAGTTTAAACACTTAGATCAGTCTCCACCAAAAGCGGACTGATCATACAGACAACTTGTTTTTTCTTCAATCGTTTTAAATAAGAAACCATTCAGCATACATGCTGAGTCACAAGATAGAACTTTAACAGTACTCAAGTCCATTATATGTATGTTATATGGAAGACTGTTGTGTTGCTCCAGTGACCTTTCTTATATTAAGAAGAATGGGCTTAAAATGTCTACAGTCTACTGCATGAACAGCTAATTGCTGACAATTTTCTACATGTTATAAGGTTTTCTCTCTGGCAAGAATGGGCTTAAAATGTCTGCAGCCACCTGCATGAATAACTAATTGCTGACAATTTTCTACACGTTATAAGGTTTTCTCTCTGGCATGAATGGACTTCAAATGTATGCAGTCTACTGCATGAATAGCTAATTGCTGACAATTTTCTACATGTTATAAGGTTTTCTCTCTGGAATTTAATAAATGTAAATTAGGTAAATCAGTCGATACATTGAATTATATGTTCGCAAAGTTACAATCACTCACTAATCTAATCTCACCGTCAGGAACAAATTTTAATAGATGAAATAAATAATAAAGTTCTATTAAATCGACTTTAGTGGCATGACGTTACCAAATTGGCAAAGCATAACAATGAGATCAGTCCTATAGAAACATATGGACATAACTCTAATAAAGAGAGCATCTTTCGTGAATGAACATTTGAAATAAAATTATGAAATGTGACGAAAATTTGGATCTGCTGCGAGTTTTATAGCTTTCATTTGAAATGAACATAAATTTAATATGCCATTGACACATGACGAATAATACATAGTTTATTCCTTAAAATGGCATAAAAAGTGGCGTGAACTCACTTCAGAGGAGATTAGATGCCTCAGAATCTCATACGTTATAGCATTACGTTTTGTCTTAACGCTTTGTAGGTGTGTAATATCAAGCAATGCAATATAGGTTGTAAATCTAAATAACATATTCAAGATGTGATGAATATTGCTTTGAGTGTGTTTATTCAACATTTTGTATCACTTGTGTATACTTGTATCATCCTAGGGCACGCGATATATTTTGAGAATTATTAAAATACATTTGAGTACATGGTGTGTAATAACAAGGATTAAAGGTGTCATATTGTTCAGGTAATGCTTCCATTTAAGTACTGTATCTCTTATATAGATACGAAAGAGATATGCTTTCATATCTGGCTGATATATTCACTTAGTTTTAAAATTAGGTATATATATATATATATATATATATATATATATATATATATATATATATATATATATATATATATATATATATGTATATATTTGTGCACCTCGAACGCCTGAATATGACCACGCCTGTCACCGTCTCAAAGTGTTTGCATTGCAGGGGACTCCCTGGCTTATTGTATATAGCGTCAATATCATTTTGGACTGAAAAAAAAAAAAAAAAAAAAAATTTAAACCCAAAAGAAAACCTCCGGAACTTTCCGTAATTGTCACTAAAAAGAACCGGAAAGTAACTACATTTGACACAGCTGTAAATGCAACTGGAATTTACCTCTTTAACGTAGACGCTCTTTTAGCTCTTAAGACATTATGAATAATGTTATTTATGTCGGATAGTTTATGAATCATATGAGTATATTTTGATTCTTTGGAGATCTCACTCCAAGTATAAAAATTATTCGGTGTTGTTATATTTGCTACAACACTATTTAATTATTTTGATTTTCAAACACACACACACACACACACACACACACACACACACACACACACACATTAGTGGATTTGCAATAACTGAAAGAAAAGTTTAAACGGTACATGTAAGCTTTTTTTTGTTGTAAAGTCCATTGATATGTACGACGTGATCTCGCTTAGATTAATCATCAGATTGTATATTATTGATAACTCCGGTGAAATCGAATGAAACTTATCGAATTAAACGTATTCAGGTCTGCTTTGATATACGTACACATTTTAAACTTTTTGCTCTAAAATAATTTTACTTTTCTGTGTTTTAGTTTATTTTTACAATAGAAAAGGTTTTAACAGATATAATACAATTTTTATGTTTATTGGAGAGACAGAGCGGAAATGTTTGTAGTGTTTGTATTTATTTGATTTGGAGTAAGCAGGAATATGAGTTTAATTGTCATCAGTGCACCGACAAAACAATACAAACAGAGTGAATAACGAAATCGGCGTCTATGTCACTTTTTGCTATTCAGATTCAAAATGTATTTGTCTGTTATGAACATTTGATCACTCCGTTACAAGATCAAGTTCATTCTAAACTAGCCCAAGAACATAATGACTCTTAACGCTAAATACATCAGTTTTAATTTGTGCGTTGAATTAACAAGATGTTACAATCAACCATTTCTAACATTTCCTAATTATTATTTGCCAGTTGAAAATGTGATAAATGATGTCTCCCCTATCTTATTACGCAGCATTATAACCGACGTCCCACTGATATTATGTATATTTAACCTGTTAGTTGTTTCTTTTATTTCTTTATTTCATTATATGCTATCAGTAATGGAAAACTGTATAGCTGGCCTTGTCGAACAAACCCCATTGTTTAACTTTTTCTGACTGAAGGATAAATATTAGAATTGTTATCTTAAACTGAGTCAAGGACATTATGTTTACCTTGTTCTTTATCACAAATTTAGTAACAGACCTGCTAACTAAAACTATGAATTTATATTGTGAACATTTGGAACCTTCTAGAATGAAATTTTCCATTAGGTCATAGTTTCTATTTTTTAAAAATGACAAGTGTGACCTAGGTCAGGTAAAGAAGTAAAAAAGCTTGTTTGCTTAGAAAATTATTTATTCCTGCAATAACATCTGAAACAGAAACAAGTCTTATGGTTGTGTCCAGTATTTCATTTGGGCTTGAATGTATTTATTCAAATTATTTATTCACTGGAAATACAGTGTTCATCTAAAATAACATTCTTGCCAACAGAGACCCGGATTTAAAGTGAAATTCAAGTAAGGATATATCCTGGGATATTATTATTATTATTATTCAACAAAACACTGTTGAATCATCATTACTATTCAGGGTATCAGAGGCACATGAACTCTTTCAGCGTTGGATTTATTTTAGTATACCAGTAATGTTAATTCAGGAATTTATTCATTGGGACTTGTGCTATTAATTTTAAGATTATTAGTTGAATTCAACAATGTATCTGTTTTTGAAGAAACACTCGCTATCCTACATTAGATTTATCCGCAGCACGTTTAACGGCAAATTTATTAGAGTTTACATCATTGAACATTCCTTTTATACACTAATTCACTGCACTAATTCACGAACACGCGCAAAAATAAAGGATCTCGATTAAAATAAATAAATATACAAACAAATAAATAAAGAAAGAAAGAAAGGTACTTCCTGAATTGACTGCTCCGGTGGCTTAAGTGACTAGAGAGTCCGCCTCGGATGCGGGAGGTCGCTGGTTCAAACCCAGTGCGAGTCATTCCAAAGACTTATAAAAATGGTACTAGCAGGTGGCTCGCTTGGCGCCCAGCATTAAGAAGTTAATATTAGGACTGGTCGGCCTGATATCAGGATAATATGACATGGTGCGACATCATGCTACATGTCTGCGGCATGATGTCCCAATATTAGACATCACCATAAACTACCACACTGCAGACACGGTAGTGTTATGACTAAAATTGTTAAAGCTACGTTAAAAAAACTAAATCACACACACACACACACACACACACACACACACACACACACACACTTCTTGAATTCGCCAATTACTAATATTTATATGTGGATATACAAAGACCAGTCAGTGATGCGTTCAGAATGTGTAAAAAAAAAACATACACGTGATCATTTCCTGCTCTGTGTCATGTGTGATTGTGCTAAAGGGACACGGTGTCTACCACTCCACCTTTCACACGTTAGATTTTTTATTACCTTGGGTTCAAATGTGTCTCTCTTCATAAATCCATAAAATGACATTCAAATTTGCACAGATGCGACTCGCTGTTGACTATCACTCGTACATCATCTTCGCGAATCCCTAAACACAGAAATTTGCAACAATGTGGCTTTCCTGCTTAAGAATTGAATACATTGTATCTAAAGAGTTTCCAACAAGTTCACGAATTTATTTTCTCTTATTTACTTCCTCCATTGCCGTTCTCCGTCTCCGTATTTTTTCTTGACCAGATAGGCGCGTTTTATGTCGAGTTCATAAACATCATCCTATATAATAATTTTGATGACTTTGGGCAAAAGTTTGGTTTGCGAATGTTTAACTGTCTAAGATGTAGACTAATTGTTGTGTGTAAATTTTAACTATTATGCATAATTAATTTGTATTAAGTGATTGCCTTTTTTTGCAAATAACATATTACGTAGCTAATTGTTGTATATGATTGTACATGATATATTAAGATTCTTATTATTTGTAGTAAACATGTTCACTTGGATTTGAGTTCAGGACATTGGTTTTCTTAGATTAAGACAATAGAGTCGTACCATCATGAGCAGAAAATGAGTGCACAAAATACATGTATATTGCTCTCTCGCCCTTCTTTTAACTCTCCTAATGTATTCACAGACATTTTTCAACTGTCAACGTTTGTTTCCTTCTTCCTATTTTCTCGTCTATTTTGAAATACTGTGCATTAGTGTTAACTACTTTTTCCCTGTAAAATAATTAACACGTGTAAAGAATTGTGGGGTAGTCAGCAAAATGGATCCCGGACGTACTGCTAGATATCTATGGTAAATAATACAAATCATATGGTATTTTTTCAATAAAGAATTCACGGATTTCATGGTTGCTACACACTATTAGAATTTTAAGATCTAACGAATAACAACGCATCAATGAAGGGATAGGTTTCATTCTTCCTTTCTGCAGAGTAAACTCAAATTCAGTACTGATGTAATTCGTTTTTCTTTTATACCCATGATCTCACTAGCATATGTATACAATCTGCGTCGTATTCCATGATATCTGTATTCAGCTTTGTTTCAAATATCTGAACTGCGTCAATCAAGAGACTTCATTGTCTTTGAAAAAATGTTCCTGTGTGATTCTTTGGTCAATAAACTATGTATGGATTGAATGCAGCCAGATGAACTGTAGAATTAATGTTAATGACATGTACGTCACTAGTTTATGAAAGGTTTATTTAGATCAGTTACACTGCACAACATGCATCTGTAGTAATCGTTGAGCTTTAAAACTGTTTTTTGATGTGGCGAATGCGGGTTAATAATGCGGTAACATAGCTGTGAGAAAGCTTAAACATCGATGATATTTGCCAGTATTGAATGGTTAATGGGCTTATTTCATCGAGTGGGTGAAAAGCTAAATGTTCATGAATGTCGAAAGTAGTATACGGGGACGATATAGGGACTATGGGGACTTGGTGTTAAATTTGGTCGTTTGCCCAATAGGGACTATGGGACTTTAACATGGGGAATTTTAACATAGGAATATATAGGAACAAGGGATGGGGACTGTCTAGGGACAATAGGAATGGAACAGGGGTGACGTCACGGTACTGTACACTGGCAACAATGTTGTAAGTGGCTGACCTCAATTGGGCGGAACACTGGCAACAATGTTACAAGTGGCTGACCTGAATACGCGTTACTTTAGGTACAAATAAAGACGTAGACAAAGAGACGTAGTTAGAGACGTGGTTAGAGACAGGGTTAGAGACATAGACAGAGACATAGACATAGGACACAAACATAGATTGATAAACATCAATCTGTCACATAAAACATCGACTAAAATTTTTTTAGGCAAGAGAGAATAGATATCTTTTCGAGGCAATGGAATGGCCCTGAAAAGGGCCGTTTAACTTTCTTTTACTTTCTCTTCTCCCTTCTTCTCTACCAGCACTCCATTTTTTGCAGGACATTTTGTCTTCTTCTTCTTCTTCTTCCCATTATCTTTCTCCTCCTCCTCTTCCTCCTCTTTTTCCTTTTCTCATTCTCCTCTTCTTTCATTATTTTTCATTCCATCTTCTCATTTTGTTCTTTGTTCTCAATGTCTTCCTTTTCTTCTTTTCCTGTTTAATTAGTTCTCTAAGCCTTTCCTTCGGCTTCTTCAAATTATTAATCTCCATTTTCAAATCTGCGTGGGCTATAAGCCCCATACTCTATTCTTATCAGTATTTCTTCTACCATGCCTATGGTATCCACTACCTTTGCAATTTCATCATCTTCTCGATGTTGCTGGCCATTTTTGTTATTCAATGTAGAATGGCGCGATTGACGAACGCTGTACTTTTATATGTTTCAAGCATGGACGTGAATGAAAACATTCACTCTTACCAACTACCCATATCACTTACCAAACAATCCACAATGATGAGAGTGCTAACCTAAAATAAATTTTTATACAAAACCACTATGCTTTCTATCAATATATAGTTGGAGAAGGAAAATTTTATATACAAAACACACCATTACCTACAATCACATCAGCAACAGAGTTAGTGTTTATAGTCACATTACTTCACATTCACACAAAGCAAACACTCATGAGTGTAGGGACAAGGGTTTGTTAAGGGATAAAAGACACACACACACACACACACACACACACACACACCAAACGTTATGTGTTAGCTAAGAATGTAAACGAAGAAGATGAAATCTCACAAAAAGACTATCCCTTACATCACAAAATTATTATCCATCACATCACTATGCTATCCAATATATCATACTCACTATCCAAAATGCATTGTGTTCGCTTAGAATGTAAAAGAAGGAGATGAAATCTCACGAAATATCTATCCCTTACACCACAAAAGTACTATGTATTACACCAATATACCATCCATTATATCATACTCACTATCCAAAATGCCTTATGTTCGCTTAAAATGTAAGAGAAGGAGATGAAATCTCACAAAATAGACTATCTCTTACACTACCAAAAATGCTATGTGGAAAAGCGCTATTATCTATTTATAGTCACCACTAGTAGGAAATTCCTTTGGAAAAACCTAGTATTAATTTTTAGTTAAAACTTGTGGGAAATTGCTATGGAAAAACCCACTATCTATTTAGAATCTCATCTTGTAGGAAAAGTCCTAGGAACTTACCTAATATATATTTATAGCTACAACCTGTGGAAAAACTCACGTCTGTATTTATAGTCTCAAAATTTCCAGCTTCAATGATGTGTCTTTTATCCCTTAACTAGGGGGATAATGGAAACAGTGTTGCAAGTGGCTGACCTAAATACGCGCTACTATAGATAGGTAGGTAGCTGATATGAATTTGATAGGGATAAAGGGAGTTTTATAGGACAAAGACCAATACATACACACACATACGCGCACGCACACACAAACAAAAGACACACATACACAGACAAACGTACGCACACGCACACAAACACAAACAAAAATACACACACACGCGTACGCGCACTCCCACAAACAAAATACACACACAAAATTATATTTTTGGCAAGTCGCACCAGTCAAGTGGCGAACGTTTGGGTATTAAAAGAAGCCTAGAAATTTGGAGAGGATGGAAACTTTAGAGTGACCACCTACCAAACTCACAAGATTGTACGTTTAGTCACACACCGAATCGTCGGGCGGCCTTTGGAAGAAAGTGCATCAAATAGTGTACCACAAGCGACTTCCCAACCACTTCACTTTGCCGTACGGACACACTGGTACAAAAAAAATAGTTCCAAGACGATAGCCACTAACAATAAGGGTGACTTCGACACAGCAAAAATCGATCGAGGGACCCAATGATAACCCCTAGTTCAAACAATACAATTTTCCTGTCTTCTTGCCTGACTATTGTGATTGTTCCAGTCGATTGGAAACGTTTCAAAAATGGCCCACCGATAGGGAAGGATTACCTACTTCTAATATTTTTTTTTTACCTAGAACAGGATTTGTCTACTTGGGACCTTAGACTGGATTGGGATGCGAAGTACAATGTTTCAGTTGTGGTCTGAGATTGCGTATGGATAGATGTATCTATAAAGATTAAGCTATTCTGGAATATACTCGATGGTCTCCGCGCTGTCCTTACCTTTCTGTGGCCTTTCCACTCATCACCCTACGGTACACGAATGACGCTACCTTAGAGAAGGCAGTACCATTGTCCAGGAAGAAAAAAAGAAAGACTTTCAAAACTAGGTATAAAAAAGGAGATTTACAAGCTTGAGACTTCATTACGACTAGTATAAATGGGACAACGTCCAAGACCGATAGTTCATTGTAACGAGAAAGATGAATACTTTTAAACAGACACCATTCAAGTTGGGTGATTCTCAAGTGGAGTCAGATTCTGTGCCTTGCGATGGCAGGGATGCCGTACGCTATGACCTCAGTGGTTCTTTACCACATCATGGGAACTTTGCTATGAATACTACTACAATACCTACCATGGAAAGTGATGTTGTGCGTGTCAAATCTGGCGAATGCGAAAGCGAATCCACTCGTTATCGTAGACTTTTTACTGGTTTTCATTGTCAAAGTCATCCTCCAAGTAAAACCATGCGGCTACCACCCGACGGATGTCATCCAACTCTGAGCAAACCGTACCCTCATCGAAATGAACCTGTGAAAGAATAATATTCGTTCCCTGTCCGTTTGCCTGAATACTGCGACTTTGAAAGTCAATTGCAAACCTCCCAAGGAAAGTGGCCTAAATATCTGGAAGGTCCTACCCCCGAAGAATTAGCCAGAGCCTGATTTATCTACTTGGGCGAAGGTAATAAAGTCAAGTGCTTCAGTTGCGATGTGTCACTTCACCAGTTGGAGCAGAATGATTCAGCTTACCTGGAACATGCTCGATGGTCTCCGCACTGTCACTACCTACTTTTAGTGGGACGACCTCAGTGATCTCTTGATGGGTACTTTACAAGAGAACATTTGTGGTTTGCCTCTAGAGTTGAGAGAACGCATTTACCGAGAGTTTGTCAAAATACAAGTGAAACGCAAACTCAAAATCATTTCTCCACTTTCAAACTATGCTCTTTTCCAAAGTAAATGAAGACTGACTATGGGAGGACACTACTTCAGTCACAAATATAAACAAGGCTATTGGCCACGACCCAGCGATTCCTGATTCTTGGAGGACACTATTTTTGTTATTTCCAACAAAAGTTGGTATAAAAGCTTACTACCATGCCACGACATTTATTATTTGTGATACAACTATTGCCGTGGAAGGAAATCAATGACAGGATTCAGACTGTGGTGGATTACCAACGCTTTTTGATGTGTATTTTATCGATGTACTTAACCATTTGGCTTTTATGTATTTTTGTCTTTCGTGTTCAATTTTAAAAATGTTTTTGAAATAAATGTGTCCTGAGAAAAGTATAAAAACTCTTGTCTTGTCTGTCTTCGTTCCAAAAGTGACATTCCCTGCACTATGGCTACCTCTGGTGTTTCTGCTCCCTCTTCCTCCACTTCAAAGTCACCGACGAAAACTTAGATCGTGCCAGTTGGGAGGCCTTGTATCTTCTCCATCCCTTTAACATGTTAATTGCTGGACCGAACGGTTCAGGCAATTCCGAATTTGTCAAACGTGTGATCGAACATAAACATCATTTGATCGATCGTCCACCTCAGCGTATCGTGTGGTGTTACAAAGAGTGACAATCGGCGTACAGTCTCCTGCGAGAAAGTCAAGGCGATTCCATCGTGTTTGTGGAAGGCATTCCTGGCGAAGACGACGGGATCGTGTCTGGCCCCAGTCAAACTCATCTGGTCATCTTCGAAGGCATGTTAGGAGAAGACGACTTCAACTATTTCAACAAAAAGCTTCAGACGAAACAACTCGACCGACTCTGAAAGATTTTAAGGCCCTGATGAAAAGTCCATCACCACCACCACCGCCACCCCCAGTGATCAAGACAGAAAAAAGAGAAGAGTTTCAAAACTCCATCAGAAAAAGAACGCAAGTTAACACCACCACCAACATCCAGAATTGGTTAGTTTAAAAAGATGATGGAAACCTCTTCTTCCTCAAAAGAGAAAAGGAAGTTGAAGACAGAAGTGAAACAAGAACCGATTACCCATGTTCAGACATTCTCCTCGACACCTATTGCTCGGCGGACACGCAAAGCATTACAATCCAAGAAAATACCATTCGAAGAAAAGAGTAGCATCCGTGAAGAGTGGGTGACATATTAAATAAAAGTCCTGATGGAGAATGTGTTAGCCAGCATTTACTATGATCCAGCCCATCCCGCGGGTTACGGAGTTCAGAAATTGTATCGTGCTGCCACAATCAGACTCAGACGTGTCCGTTTACCTCAAGTGCAACGATGGTTACAAGAACAAGCCACGTACACCTTACACAAACCCATTCAACGAAAAGTTTCCAGAAATTACACCCGAGTGGAGGGCATCGATCATCAATTGCAAGCGGATTTAGCCAATGTCTCTCATTTGGCCACCTACAATCGTGGCTACAAATATTTGTTTTGTGTCATCGACGTCTTTTCCAAATTTGCTTGGGTAGTGCCATTGACGTCCAAATCGAGCACTGAGTGCGAGCCTTAAAACTGGTATTGAAACAAAGTGGTCGTCACCCTCTTCGATAGCAAACCGACAAAGGCACCGAATTTCTGAACCAAGCTTTCCAAAAAGAATTAAAGAAACGAGACATTCATTTTTTCACCACCGAGAATCCCGAAACCAAAGTCAGCATAGTGGAAAGTTTTCAACACACCTTGAGAGACGCATGTGGAAATATTTTATGCATCAGCACACTCTCAAGTACATCGACGTTTTACCGCACCTGGTCCAAGCGTACAACCAATCTTACCATCAGCATAGGATGTGCCCCCCAAGAAACGACTCCCGACAACGAAGTGACCGTCTTTGAGCGCTTGTTTGGTACGTCCCCGACTGTAACTGTCCCCAAGAAAGCTGAAGTGTTGATGGTGGGAGATTGGGTGCTCATTGGGAAAACCAAATGTACTTTCGACAAAGGTTACTTTCCCAACTGCCCTTCTTGAAACGATGAAAAAGTAGATCGATGGTTTTGTGACCATTATGGGATATTTCTTGTCTTTAGCTAGGAAACGTAGTGTACATCAATGGCCCAATGACCTCCATCAGTGGAAGTCGAACTTGACTTTACAACGTTGTCAACCTTCTCAAAAATGTTTTATTTGATATTGTATGAATTGATTTAGACAATGTAATTTGTAGGTACACTTTGTACGCCAAATACAAATTTTTATGATAGGCAAATTTATAACTAATTAGCGTGACTCTATTGTGGCTTACACAAAATTGGCAATAGGATTTACCCATCATATAAGATAATTGGGTCTAATTTGATAGTATTATTATGGCGTTTAAGGTACGTTCCGGCTGGCGTTTGGTGTCTCCATCCGGGTCCCTCTCCTCCCTGCCTACTCAGACTTAAAAAGACGAGTGTGTGGGCCGATTCCCACTCGTCTAAAATCAGGTGCCCCGAAGAGCGTGTATGCACGGAACCGCAATGGCGTCATATAAGAATTGCCCAATCAAACTCGATCTCTCATACTGCATTAAATAGGCATTTCATCAGCATGAGTGTGTGTTGGGTCCATTCCCACTCATGATAGCCCTCCATACAGGTCGTTTGGGACTTTGTTGTCCCACGAACTGTCGGCTGAATTAAATAGCACTCACTGAGTGCACAAATGCGCTGGGGAAGAGGCTCTCTTTCCTTCCCCAGCGAAAAATTAATTAACCTCTGTATGGGGGTATTAACCGGTCGCGCATGCTTAATGGCGCATGTGACCTAAATTCAATATTAAATTCAGTTCAGTCCAGTCTGACCATCCATTGTTGACTTGTCCACCTATGAAGATGTGTTCAACACTAGCAAAGCTGAACGATGCCTATGTGAATTTATATCGTGTCAGGCAAAAACCTGATACCAAAGCCTGATGAGATTGAAAATGTCAGGATGTTAAAAGTGGCCCAAGACCTGATAGAAGATGTGTTTAAAGACTAAATCAGGAAGGAGCAAGAAGAATGGACTGAGAAGTACAAATATCAGAAACAGCAGAGAGAACAACAGCCATTCTGGGGACACGAAGCAGATCCTTTTTTCAACACCGTTCATTCTCTCAAAATGTACACCAAGTTTGGTTATATGCTGGTACAAGCCAGCTGAGTTCCAAGATAAAAACAGTCTCCAGGAATCAGAAGCAAACCAGTGGGCTTACACTATTCAACTTTTAAGCCCCTTGAAGTATGACAAATTATTTATTAACAGAAGTAATATCATAAAATTTGGCATCAAAACGATGCGTGTTCTTACTGCGAACTGTGCTGACCTTTACGTTCTGGGAGTAGTCAATATGGAGAAATATTACATTTAAGATAAATCCAGATGTCTCCAACTATATCCCATTTCCATCAGCTACAATAGTTTTCATGAAAGAGTTTTGAAAACGCGTAAAATGAATCTGAGAATGTATCCATGTATATACACCATAATGTGAAATTGTACCTTGAGGCCAGACTAGTGTCACGTTCTGCAGCTCCAAGTTTCAATCTCCTCCTCGGCTTGTATGCAACGTGGCTGAAACATTAAGTAGAAAAGAACGGAATGCAAGGTTTCACAAAAGCAGAGAAAGTGTGAACTTATATTGTCATGGATGGGTTGGTGGGTAAGAAATTTCTGCATGATTTTCATCCTGGAACTGGTTCAGATGTGACAGGGCCACAACCACTGACGTCAGCTTTGTACATCCGACACTGAGTTACCACCCTGATACAAACAGCTGCAATATCCCAATCTTTTCCATGCAATCCAACATGGGCTCACCAGAACACTGTGCTAATTTATGCCAGCTTCATTAAGCCAAATTATAATTAAGCCGATAATTGTTAGTAAATCCCATTCAGTGTTGATCATTAAATCTTTATTTTGTTTTTTAACTTCTGAATAATGTTACTATGATTTTTTAAACTGGGGTATGTGTAGTAAGCAATGTTTCTCGTCTTAATTTTAAGTTACTGGTTGTAATATGGCTATGCCTCAGAAATAATATTTTATGTTCGCTGGTTATGATATGATTGTATGTAAAACAGCAGTGTATGAGAGAGAGAGAGAGAGAGAGAGAGAGAGAGAGAGAGAGAGAGAGAGAGAACGTACATCAAAAGAATAGATAGCTCGAGCTTTAAATAAACTGCTCCGAATATTGTGATGATGAAGGTGTTTTTCAATAATGTTGACCACTGTTCCAAACAATTAATGCATATCTTTTGGGGAAGGAATACAATAATCATGTATGACCACATATGTCCTTTTCTCTATAGCATAGCAATCAAATGGACAAATTAGCCACATTATGTTTATCATCTCTTCTCTTGACCCCACCCACCACCCCTACCCCCACCCCCGGCCCGGAAAAGACAATGAGATTGTCGTGATTACAATAACAGCAATAACTCCAGCTCTTAGATCAATCGTCCGCCATATCAAACAGAGACAAATACTGCTTGCTTGTTCTGTATATTTGTATTTTAAATTTAAGCTTTGGAAATTTTAGTTGGTACCGAACGTTTTTTCTTACGGTAACTTCAATGGCGACTAGAGATATTTTTTTATTGGTTTCATTGTATACAGACAGTACTACAGAGACTACATAGCCCATAAACTGCATGCACGATGGTGAGAATGAAATATCAAAGATTAAATCCTTCAACAGGATACCTCATCGTTGCAACGGGTTACTAAATCGTTTTAACGGATAATTAAACCGTAATAACTGAACAATTATTCGTTTAAACGGATTAGTTAATAGTTCTAAGAAATGTAGAAATAGCTTTAACTGATATGAAAATCGTCAGGTCTGACCGCTAAATCGCTGTAACGGATTTCTAATTCTTTACAACGGATTCATAGTTCATTAGAACGGAACATTAAATCGTTTTAACCCATTGCTAATCCACTCCAACTGATTACTAAATCGTTGTAAAAATGAATATTTATCGCTTTAACAGATTACTAAATAGTTATAATTAATGAATAAATCTATGTTGTTGATGGGGATGGCGGGATTTAAGGTAGCTACTATTTTAAAAAATTGTCTGGCGAGGGACTACGCTCAAGCTATGTAAAATCACTTCCTTATACATTTTTGTTTCAAAGTGAAGACAAATTAGTAAAACATACGATTAACTCCGTTTAATAGGAAATCATGCAGAAAGCAAGACTCATTTCGTATTATCCGTTCGCATCAAATGAAACATGAGGTTAGTCGATAGATATGTAAATATACGCTTATCGTGTTCTTCTAAATCCCAATTTCATTTTCTTCCTCAGTGTTGATAATTTAAAGTTTTTAATGGAAAATTTTTGCTTTACGTCTACAGTTATTAGAATTTCAGGAATGAAAAAGGAAAACTGTGGGCACTGACTAAATCATTTTTTGCTATAAAACATCAGTTATATCGTATTATGTCTGGATGTCTCTATCCAATCGTGAATGATTGCAATACAATGAATAAATTTTAATTCTTTGGGAGCTTCAGTCCTCAGAACTAAATGAAGCTGGTCATATCCAGCATGTCGAACGCGCCTTCAATCTATATTCTAAATATGACGGAAAACTGATTTTAATTTTAGGTTGCGGGCGGACGTATGGACGCATGGACATGCGCTCTGACACTAAATGGATCGCTATCTTGAGCCTCCGCTAGGGCGAGATAAAAAAAAAATTATGCTTAAATCGATTCAAGCAAATATTTAACTCCGGAGGCTAATGAAGCACGCAATGCAATTGAATGACGTCCCCTACAATTAAATGCGGACAGCTGAAGAAGATTGACAGCATTCGTTCACCATTATTCAGAGTTTATAGAAGCTTTGAAAGGTTTCATCGCACCTATGTATTATGAAATATACATTCTTTCATTTATTTCTAAAAGAGTTTGATTCTAAATTTTAAATGAACCATGGATATACGATTCTGTGAATTTATATTTTTATAAGACATACATTGCATTCATTTCTTATTTTTCATTTATAAAATCCATAGCATGCAGATATTCTGAATTACGCAGCACCTGGTTGTAATCGAAAGTTCAGTGCATATTTGTTTTACAATACCTAGTATGATAATAGCGGATTTTTTTATTTATAAACTGATATAGTTTAAAGCCTTCTACCCCACATGACTTTGTCCTCACACCAAATGTATATGCCCAAGCGTGAACGTTAACCACAGGTGGTATACAAAAGTCTTGTGGGTAGAAGACTTCAGCCTTGATCAGTAATAAAAAAAGCCGTTATGATCATACTACTAACAGCAGGGAGGGTGAACAGACCATTTTGCTGGAGACCTTATTTATCAAAAATAAAACTTACTACGAAAAATGAAATCTTAAGGTCAAATAACGTTAAACCAAAACCTCTGTCAGGCCATGAGATTTCTCTAATTGGGTTAGCTCATTTTGTTACATCATCACTGACGCGCGTTTTTATTTTATGGTGTGTTTCGTTTACGTGCTGGTCACTCAACGCTGGTCGTTCACCCTCCCTGCTGCTATAATTAACCAAAAATTTTATCCAGACCAATACGATACCTAGATCTTGGGTCATGTAAATTTATCGTTATAAATCCGAACGGAACAGCTTGTGCTTTTGAAAAGAAGTTTTTTAATCATGTCCATGTCCCCTGAACACTAAGTATAATAAATATTTTGTAAAGTATAATTATCTACTCCATTAAACACAATTAAGATATTACAATTATCTCTGATCACTTTTGGAATTTGTGTGTATTTCTGAGTTAAATAAATCACGTCTGCATTTTTGTGACAGTCTCGTGAAAATATCCGAGCTGGATTTGATTGTTTGTCCAGCATTACATCATCGTATACTACAACATTATTGATAAATCCATCAAGATCATCTATGGATGGAGCTTCATCGATATCGGTAATAAAATCAATAGCATAATTATCTTTATCAGGACACGTCAGCGACTTTGCCTTTTCATTAAAATCTTTAAGTACTTCGTAACATCGTTGATCATCTACAGATGGTGCTACTAAATATAATTTATCCCACTTCAGCCATCGCATTATCAGATTAAGTAATAATTGCGTTTTACCAGACCCAGATGGGCCAAGCATAATTGCTCTGATGGAATTTGGTAGCGCTGGATGATGTTTGAATGGCTCTTGTTTTCGTGGCGCTGAGAAGTCAATTATATCCATATAATAAATAATATGGATTTATATTGTGTTCGATGTAGAGCACCCACCCATACCAGTGGATTAACAACAATAATAACAAAAAATAACAGGCACGCACTTACAGGCAAGTGTGTGAAATGTGGTACAAAAAAATGCAAATTTATTTCATCGACAAAGGCAGGTGGAGATATTGCTGCTTAGTTACGTAAATTACCAGGAGCTCCATGGGCAAAGTATCCTGGTGAGAAACATATACCTGGATATAATTATTGTGGTCCAGGAACCCGACTTGATATTCGACTTGACGAACGAGATCAACCAAGACCTGGAGAGTACCCAACAAACGCGATTGATCAAGCGTGTCACGTTCATGATGTCGCGTATAAAAATCCAAATTTACAAAAACGACATATTGCAGATGTAAAGTTGATTCACGCAATAAATTCCATAAAAAATAAATCTCTCAGAGAAAAACTTCCTAGCTTCCTAGTAAAATCTGCTATGAAAGGTAAACTAGTGCTAGGAGCTGGTAATTAATCATAGATAACTATTATAATGGAATCTGTTTATTATAGCCCAAGAGGATATTGGAGAGGCAAAGCAGAAATTAGTAAACTTGCTGAAGTAGCAAAAGTCTCACGTGCTGTTGCTGCAGCATGGTTAGCACGACAGGCAATATGGCAAATTTATCTACCACCACCTAAAACAATTCAGTATGCACATTTTGATGTCAGTACTCCCAATGAAGTCCATCAAGCAGATATTTTGTTTTTACCACATGATACCATTAAAATTGGTAGACGTCAATCACGCACATACAAATACGCGTTAACTGTCGTTGACGTTGCAAGTAGATATAAAGAAGCAGAACCACTGTCAACAAAAACAGCAACTGAAGTGGCATCTGCGTTTGAACGAATTTATCAGCGAGGATCCGGACCACAAGGTGGTCTACGATGGCCACAGTTGCTACAGGTTGATCCTGGCAAAGAATTTCTTGGTGCAGTATCATCGTTGATGAAAAAACATAACGTTAAAATCAGACGAGGACACAGTGAAATTCATTGTAATCAGGCAATCGTTGAACGATTCAATCGAATACTTGCTGGGCGGTTATTTGGATATCAATATGCAAAAGAAATATCCACTGACTCTAAGTCCATGGAGAGATCTCGTGAATGGGTTGCAAGGTTACCAAGTGTGATAGCTGCGTTAAATAATGAAATTACTCGTGCAACTTCTATGAAACCTTCTAATGCGATCACAAAGAAATATATACCAATACGCCGACGTGAATCTTCCTCTCAACCAGTACTAGGTAATGTGACCGTAAGATATTTATATGAACCTTTTTAACTTGAAGGGGTAGAAAAAGAGCAACTGATCCTATCTGGAGTGTGACCACACATAAAATTTCCAGCGTGGTAAGGTCCACAGGTAGACCTGCAATCTACAGATTAGATTCAACTGCTCCTCAGCGTGGATTTGTACGCGAACAATTACAAATAATTCCTAAAGACACACAATTACCACCACCTTCACTTTTGTAAACTTGCACAAGGGCGTCCAGCGCCCCGACGTCAATTACGTTCAAGACAGGTCAGCATCACATTTTCGCGTGTGTGACCAAGACTACTATTAATTCTATCAACGGTAAATTGTCTTGGATTAATATTTGAATATTGCCACAACATTACTGCGTTACAATTCGCACAATGATTATTCTGTCGTTGTTTTAGTGTTATAATAAATTCAGCATCCATATCAAAGTCGCGATTATTTTTTTTGTCACATTGCTTATAGCTCGCTAATTTTTTCTTGATGACGACAAAGTTGTTAGTGATTTCTTCGGTTATTACACAATCCATGATAACCCTGTGCAGTTGAGATATTCTTCTGACTTGAGATACTGCAAGATAAACTAAATTTGACCACTCAATACAATCATCGACAATCCAAATATTTTTATCAGTAATAGTTAGTCCCTGTGACGAATGAATTGTTATAGCGTATCCTAACGTCCACGGAGTTTTATCCATGCTCAACGCGCTCTGAACAACTTCAACAACAACTAAAACAATATCATTTAGCTCAAGATTTTGTATTCCACCACCAAGAATCTCAACATCAACATTCTGTCGTCAAGTATCTGCTGGGCGATAACACAATGGTACAGGTAGATTTGAAAATTTTTCTTAATGTAACGTAAATAATTGTTGTTGAAGTGTATCGTGAACTATTTTTCTACTTGCAACTATCAAATCAACAGGTCTCCATAAATTCCAAAAATCATTCACAGGAGTTTCTGGAATTACTTTACACATTATCTCACACTGTATTTTATCTGGTTGTAGTCTTATTAAATTTTTAAACTCTTTCAGTGATTTATCAATAGCTCTATGGTCATCATTTATTTCTCCGTAATAATCTACAAATGTTTTCAGCCACTTATGTGGAGACGATCCAATAAAAGGTGGCGGTTGACCATGATCACCAGACATTATCACAGCAGTATTCTTCCATAACAGCAAATCAAGATATATTTTTAATACCTCCAGCGACACCATGCAAATCTCGTCCCAGATAATAACTTTAGGAATGTATTTCTCACCCATCCGCGATGGAGTCCATGTGTCTCCGCACCATCTGAAGAAACTATGATAAGTTTGAGATTTGATTCCTCGTTCTTATATTTCTCTGGCGAGTTTATGTGTCGGTGTCAAAACAATCATATCAGAACAATTATTAAATAATTTAATCACGCATGTTGTTTTACCTGAACCACCACACCCATTAAGATAAACGGTTTTATGTCTAGCCACAGGATCATACAGATGGCAACAATGACGCTGTCGATGACAATTCTGATATTTGATTATTCTTGTAATATATTTCTTTAATTTCAACGTCGGCAGATTCAGAATAACTAAGTATATCTTCATGTTTTATTCTCCATTCGCCCCATGATGCATGATTGTTAATATGCAATTGTTTTAACAAATCCGCATATTTTTTATTTATATAAAATGAATCTGTCGCGACTCTGACTGCAATCAGAGGAAATCTGTTTATCATTGATAATAGATTTATCGAAACGTACGCGAGCATCGAAGATCTTAAATGAGTAAACTGTGGTGACTCGCCATCAGTATAGCTCACAATTGTACCTAATTTTGTTCCGTCTGATAAATAAGCATTACTTCGACTTATAAATGTGTTTTTCTCCGTTGTATCAGCAATTATAAAATCGAGTTCAGCATCGTCCATAATTAATCTTGTACAATGTCGTTTATGATCATATGATTCTCCTTGCGTAAATTTACTGATTATTTTTCTGACGAGATCTTTTGCAAGTTTCTCATCGTGTTTTTATCTGCATTTACGTATATTATTAGTAATTTTAACAATATCATCTTCGTTAAGATCAGGAAATTTTCTCCTAGCATCATTAATATTAAATATATCCGGTTCTGGCAACCAAACTTGTTTCTGCACGCGGTATGATATAATTGCTTCACTCAATTTTAACAATATTAAAATTCCAGCATCAAGCATGTACTGTAATAGTACTATTGGAACCCAACATTTTTCTGAAAAATGTCTTCCAAACCACGCATAAACAATCGGATGGAGATCCCCGTAAAACTCGAATGACTCTATACAGGCGAATCCAGTTAAGTCAAAATCTGGTAAGTGTCCATTTATCGCAACTCTGGTCATCTCGTGTGATGGATGTCCAAATCTCTTAAAGTATCCAGAACACTCTCCGTATCCAAGAAAACTTCCAGGATAACATGCAACCATATCAACTGAGATAACGTCTCTATAATCGTATTTAGTATTCCATAATCCACCGTGTCCATATTCCACACAACTGTGTTGGACATCTTCAAGAAATTCCAATCGTGTCGGTTTCCATGAATTTTTCTCCTGAGCAGCGTGAGCAGCAACTGATGGAATGGTAAAACAATTATTCAGTAATTGTCCAACCTTAATATCATCAGAGGTATATTTTAATGCAAGATTTTTCATTTCTTCGTGGAGAGATTCTGTACGATAAATATCACCATTAGACCGTACAAACTGATCATGATAATCATATTCCGAACTTTGAAACAGCCAAACAGATACAGGGTCACTTTTACTGATATTTTTGATAAAATCAAATATATGACCATTATAAAATTTAACCGTTCTGTCTCGTGGAAATATTGTTACTGCCACAGTCCATACATGTGCGTTATGATCAATAATATCTATCGAAGCTCCTCTTGATTCATATTTCGATTTATACAAAATATCTCCGGTTAACGTCTTCACTGTTATTGGGAATTTTAATTTCTTTCCCAGCTCAGCAACGTCGCTGATAGACACTCCGGTATCTTTAACTGCTTCTGCCCATGTAATTATTTTTTTACGCCGTAAATCTGTTAAATCATTTCCGCATATTGCGTTTGTGAAGTGTTCTGTAACCCGTTCAGCTACATAATTTATTCTTGACGAAGTCAAGGATGACAGTTTCACAGGTTTGAGATCATTAACGTTAGGTTTATTATTTAACGGATATATTGCGTACACAACCGCAGTCACAGGGTACCCTCGTTCAAAATACGGTTTGTCAATACCAGTCAGTATTCCTGGTTTGGAATTTTTACCGAGAACAATATTATTTCCTGACTGCATGCGGACAGGATCATGTTTGTCATGGATAATCCAAGTGTCGTCGTCTGTCTTTACAATAAATTTTATTAAAATAAAATATCTTTGAACATCAAGGTAGTCAATAATCTCTCTTCCTCGTTTGTCATTCATTACATCGACAGTATTTCCAATTCTGAATGTCGACCACACATGAGCCGCACCATCGTCGCGAAATTCCTTCTTGGCTTCACGGATACGTTTAGTTATATACTTATTCGCTACAGCCAGATCTTGCATCGAAAAACTAAATTTATATTTCGGCAGTCTGTCAAGATCAAATCTAGCTCTATCAGGTTCAATTGTGGATAATTCCTGCATTATTATAATTAAGACAAATATATATTTAAATTGAATTTTAATTATATATCTATGATTCAAACAAAGAATCAATGCCATTGGCTCAAAATCGGATATACTTCTTGTAACAAAACTTGCGTAAACGAATTCTGCAGTTATCACATGCAGTGCATTAGACAAAGGAGTCTAGGACCAAAACCGTGTGTGCGGTGTGGTGTTGGAGTCAGAGGAAAAACTCAGCTGTGTGTGCAATGTGGTGGTAAAAAATACAGAGAGCTGAAACAATATTACGATAAAAAAAATAACACCTTAACATCGTCAGGTGAATCTCCTATAAAAACCGCAGAAGATTATCTCACCAGATTTTCAAAATAATGATTTAGACAAATAATATTATTATATAAATGGAGCAAAATGAGTTTGTGAAACATCCAATCATTAAAAATTATGAAGCATCTCGTGATGGTATAATTAGGCACTGTAGATTTAAAAAAACAGTAGGCACTGTTGATAATATTGGTTATCTTAGATTTACTGCTTGGAAAAAAGATATTTATCACATAGGTTTGTGTTCGAGTGTTATTTTGGACTAATCAAAGATGGACTTGTAATCAATCACATCAGTGGTGATAAACTTGATAACTCACTTCGTAACTTGCGAATTGTTACACAAAGTCAAAATTGCAAGTCCGGAAATTCTGGAGGCGGCACACGATACGCAAGGGCTGTTAAATCTGTAAATACAGAGACTGGCCAAGAAATTATATTGAAATTAATTAATTCTGCTGGTAAACATTTTAACACAGTACCACCTTCAGTAAGATACGTGGCAGATAATATCACAAAATCTGCATTTTCAAAAACATTTGGACAAAAAAATCAAATTTCAGTATATAGTTATGGTATCAGATGATTAAGCGAGACAACTCCGTCAAGCATAACTTAGTAAATCAAGCAGTTGTCGTGCTTGTTGTACTACGTTAATGTTATATGACAGCAGTATTTTCTTATTTTGCTTGCGAATCTTTGCCAGTAAGCATCGATATATTTTTCCTTATTGTATGTGTTATTTCGTCCATTATAATTTCATAAAAATAATAAATATATCGTTCATAAAAATGATGTGTAATTGTGTGTACACTAGTCCGCAGCAAAATCCATTTGTCCTCAAAATACATGTATGTAACACAACAATAGAGATTTATACAGTCTGAATGCCCCATAGGACAATAATGTTTTCCATTGTTCCATCATGTAATCCGATAACCTGGGTCACACATTGTCTATGTTAGATTATCGGCTAATATATCTCAACTGTGTGAATAAATGTACATCAGGTTATTTTTTAGACAGCAGTAAGTATATTACCATCTGGCATGTGTTCATGTAACTGATCGATGTTTTAGTATCCTTGGCAATGGTTGATGTATGATGAATACAGACACTTTAACTCGGCAGAAATGTGGGTCTCATATACAATAGATTTCTCAATTTAACAGTGTATTTGGAAATTGAAATAAATTCACGTTTTACAATAATTGTGATTTTATTCAGAAATCCACACTACAGTTTACAATAATTGTGATTTTATTCTGTATACTTACATAAGTGCCTGCGCTTCAGCACTAGGTAACTTCATCATAATTTTTTTAGACATATATATGTAAGGAAATCCGGTGGTCTAGTACTAACACGTTGGATTCTCATACTCGAGGTCCTGAGATCTATTCTCGTGACCGTCACATTCCTGGCAGGGGCGATATTATGCCAGAATTTTCTTATTAGTGGGGCTCCGCCAGCCCTCGAAATTCAATAGAAATTTGTACACTCTCCACCATGTCACTTGGTGGGTGTGTTTTTACACTCCCCGGGTTGATTATGGGGGAGAGTGTGCAAATTTCTATTGAACGTAAAGAAGGCCCCGTTGTATGTCTGTCCTTAAGATAAGTTAGTTAAGTCTACATGTTTGCACTGTCCTTGGTGTTTGTACTGTCCTTAGTGTTGTGTTTGTGCTGTCCGTACTGTCCTTAATGTTGTGTGTTTGTGCTGTCCGTAAGATAAGTTTATATGTAACCTCTGATCCTGCTAGGATGTTCTTTGACAACCTAGGGGGTCACATGGGGTTGTAACTGTGCTGTATATATATATATATATGTAACCTCTGATCCTGCTAGGATGTTCTTTGACAACCTAGGGGGTCACATGGGGTTGTAACTGTGCTGTATGTTTCATCTGATTTCGAATTTCCTCTGATCCTGCTAGGATGTCATTTGGCAACCTAGGGGGTCACATGGGGATTAATTCGAATGCCCCTGAGCTTGCTAGGATGTTGTTTGGCAACCTTGAAGTTGTGTTGTGACTATATGTTTTATAAATTTTTATTATTCTGATTCAGAAATACTTTATTTTATTAATATTATTCTGATTCAGAAATATTTTTTTTTAAACAAACATTTATAATATAATGAATTCTGAAAATATTAATGTTATTATTTCTGCGGTTAAAAAATTACAACACAACGGTATAAATATATCTGATAATCTTAATCCTGAAAAAATTCTGTGTGATTTTGAATCATTAGAACAACGGAAATTAGAGAATAGATATACTTTGCCATCTGATTATAAATTCATGATGTTTATCCAGCAGGCAATGTTACAGTCGCTGGCAACAGTTACAGATAATCAAGTGAAGCTGTTTGTACCTCTCTCACACGCTATTGACAAAATTAAGTTAGAATTATCTCATCAATACGAACAGAAAAAGATTGTGAACTTTCGTATAAGACAGTTGAGGGAGCATTGTGAAAATGATAGTGATAATGAAGATGGTGGACCCCTTGACAGAGTCAAAGACGGAGTCAATGTGGTAATGGCTAAACAAAATCCCTGACAAAATTGACAGAATGGAACTATAGTTTAATTTATTTATAATACAATAATATTTATTTTTTTTATTCAGATTCTCTGATAATAATTTTTATTTAAAATAAAAATATTTTTATAATAATATTTTTTTTTCTGTTTGGGTATGATAATTACGATTTACCCCATCAGAAGTAAAAAAAATTTATTCTGATCCAAGTTAGATTCGGACATTTTTTTTGGTTTTATGATGACGCATTATGATTGGATACACAGATTTATACTTAAAACCTCATTTTGCAAATCCAGAATGCGTCCTATTTGGTCTGTAAGTTTGAAATGTATCCTTGATAATAACGGATTATGTACATGTAGGTAAACGGGGTTAATTGGTTCTGATACAATTAAATACCCAGGCGGCACTTGAGGGCTAAATGAATATAATATACATCCTTGCTGGGCCTGGCTAGACTTTGAAAGATCTACTTGATAGCTGCCATCAATTATATCACATACTAGATTGACTGTGATCGTTGATGTTATATTAACAATACTAGGTGATATATGACGGCCTCCACCGTATGGATCGCTATTATGTTTAAGAATAACCGGTGGCGGGGCTATTTTTCTCCATGCGGCAAGTATTTTGGGGAAAAATTCATCAATGATATTCCTTGGTGATTTTGGAAAATTAAACCATCGTAGTCTAAAAGTTTGGAATTCTGCTTTGGTTATTTTAAAATAATTGAGAAAATCTTGCATATATGATGTTTTACGAATCGGTCCGGATTGAGTAAAACCCTCTCCCATATATGATTCACCAATTCTCCAGTCATGACCCATGACTATTGCCGTTTTTACCAAAGCGGTATTATATGAATCAGCATCAGATTTTACTCCGTTTAGATGTTGAACAGTTGCAATTATCCTCGTTTTAAGATCATCATTGGGAAATTCATTTACATATTGAGAAAATAATTCCTGTAAATTATTAATTGTATAATTATATTCACATGATATCTCCTCGGCAAGTCCTACGTGAGAAAGTCCAACTTCTTTTAACTTACTTATTCTCTCCTCAGTTAAGATTATATCATTAGATATACAATGATTATATTTTTCACCACTAGGAGATATTGTATCAAATCCTTTATCACAAAACTTCCATATTCGTATGTTTCGATATTCTGGAGTTTTAATAAATTTTTCTTCCTTGATCCTGCTAAACTCTTCAGTATTTGGCATTGGAACTCCATTATAAACAGGAGGAATATCAGGCCATCCCAACACAGATCTGATCGAACTCTGATAAATATCTACAACATAATCAGGGGAATTTATTTCAATCGCCGCTGATAATGTTGGTTCGTAAACAGTAATTGCTAATTTGGATTCTTTTCCTGTAATAGATTTAATTCTACGTTGAAACTCATCATTAATCTGTTCTATTTGATAACTGCCCGTTGAAATTCCAACAACCTGCCAATCAGGAGTTCGATCAGGTTTATTCTTATTTGCAAACACAAGTGAATTGTTTACTGGTAGTCCACCAAACGATTTTGACCTGATATTTGGCCAGCTATGATAAACTTGTAATTGTGCTAGCGCTATTTCTTTTGCTAGAATTGCTGTTGGAAAGTTAACGCTAAATTCTGGACTGGTTGAACTTAATGATATCATTGTAGTTTTTGTATGCGTAGTATTAGTGATGATCTGTTGTAATAGTTCGCGTGATCTTTGATCTGACATTATTATTTCTGTTATTATTTTAAATCGGGAACTTTTTGATCATTTATTTTTTCGCCTTGGCTATTGTCAAGGAATGCTTCATTGTAAATTTTCATTATCGTTGTGAACTCCTCATCGGATATTTTATCATCACTGAGATACAACGAGATATATGGTGCTAGTTTAATGCATGCAGACACCGACGTGTGTAGTTTTATTATATACTCGTGTAATTTTGTGTTTGTACATGTAGCTGTCTTTTTTGCGATAATACTGAGGATACCTGCGCATGTTGTTGCCGTTGAAATGACAATTGTTACAACTGCAGGTGCTGTTATTGTTATTGTTGATAGCAATACACCTGCGGACACGATGATAGCAGAAACTGAATAAACAATTATATCAATGATAACCACGCGCCTGCGATATTTTTTTACTTTTACTGTATAATTGTCAACGATATTTTTTAGTTTGGTCTGACACTCACATACTTGATTGTATCTGTAACGATCCACGTCAATATGGGACTGGGGTCCCTGGGTTTGATTCATTATAATTAAGTCATTTAATTAAGTAATTAATTGAGGAGTTTCAGCTACAAATTCCAGACACCACCAGTAAGTCACCGGGTTTAATTTTTTGTCAGATGGTTCCAGTATAAATTCTTCTTCGACATCTTTATTTAATATAATAGATACAGTTCCAGAAAAAAACATCGATTGAATGACACCATGAAAATGTGGTGAATATCCTAAATTTTTCTTTACTGAATACAGACAGCCTGTACACGCCAGTTACTTCTGTGGTATGTTTGATGGTGTTATTTTGTGGTGTCCATGTTGATGATCCTGATGCTACTGTGTATACCACATTGATGATCTGCTTGTGATGAATTTTAATCAGATTCGTTTTTTCAACAATATTAGGGATTCCACTGACAATATCGTTGATTTTTGTGTTAATGTCAGTGAGTTTAATATCTACAACCACTGGATTACCAAAAAAATTCATACACAGATCTGTTTATGTTTCTACGAAAACTCAAGAATGTTTGTACGTGATTGGAAAAATCAGTTTTGAATGCGGTCATTTCATCATTGATTGTTGTTAATGATGTCACCGTCGGAATGTTGCTATCGTCGACGTATTTTTTTGTTGCAACGTCGAAATCTGATTCTGGTGTTCTGAGATTATTAATACCATTATTATTCATGTTGAGAAATGCACTCATACCACCGTTGACTAACACAAACTTAGATTCTTGATCATCGACATATTTTTTTGTTGCTGCGTCTGTATCTGTGGCTGGGTCTCCAAGTTATGTAATTTTATTTTGATTCATGATAATGTTACCAGTGAATGAATCACCAGCTTTTTTGATATAATCGTTAACTGACTTACCGGAATCTTGTATTTTACCTTGATCAGCAAAAGTAACGATATTATTAACAACCGTGGTGGGAATTCGTATAAGTACATCTGGCAGTTGTATATTACTTGTCTTTAATCGTCCTTGTTTATCTTGAAAAACAACGACTTCATTTTGATCCACACTTGTGATATTTAATAAATCATCGATTTCGTTTCTGAGCTGATCAAGTGTTGCATAGTTAGATAAGTCACCTTGCTGCTGAGCTTTACCGTGAGAAGTTCTTCCATAAATATCTACCATTATATTTACTAATATCTGTTTAAAATGTTTGTGCGTGGCTATGCCTGGTGGTAGCATATTCGTGTATGACTTTATGAGGTGGTTTTCCTGGCGGTGCCAATGAAATTGCGTCGAGTACAGTGAGGGTTTCACGGCCACATACTGGTGGATCTGTTAATTCATCAGAAATCAATAATGAAGCAGCTGATATTTGTAAACGATTATTTACAGGCGGTATCATGGATATTAATGTGTATCGGTCCCTTATTAATGAAATCGCCAATGATTATCACAGTGATTGAGTATGTAATTAGATGCAATGACTATAATAAGATGATCATACATAATACTCAACGCAGACCAACCATGGTCAGGGTTATAAATTCACGATTACCAGTATACAAAACGATCTACGGAGATGGACTATGTGATGTTGTTCAGAGTCTATTTAGAAGGATAGCCCCAAAAGCAATACCGCTTGCAAAGCAACTTGGAATGAAAGCTATTGACGTTCATGAAAAAGGTATTGGCAAGAGAGCAAAAAGACTGTCCCAAAACACCCTCAACTACCCAGGATACATGTAGACAATTAAATAAAGTCAAACCAAATAAAAAGACAGTGATCAGTAAAATTCAAAACACGCTCATTGACCCAGGATACTTGTATACAATTACAACAACTTAATGAAATATGCTGCTTTGGCACATTCTCTCTCTCTCTCTCTCTCTCTCTCTCTGTGTGATTATAATTCACCAAGCTACTTTTTATGTTGTGAAGAGCTGCACACTTAAGTCTGAATCATGCATTACTACATTCATATTTCAAATATTCTTTAAAGTTGTTTTTTTGCTTTTGTTTTAATTTTTGCTGTGACCAAGAGCATCTGAATAATTAGAACCTAAGGGTGCTATATTTATATTTTTAAAATTCTTGAACCAATTTATTATTTTAACTGGTTTGATAATGGTAAGAATTACAATAAATGGAAGTAAAATCTCCTGTAACATTATGTCTTTTGTCTCGATTATTTCCACTTTTAAGGACAAAAGTTTTAAAGGATGCAAACCAGTTTTAAAGTTTTCTTTAAATGCATTCAAAGGTTGAGGTTCTGTACATTAACAATGCAAATTAAGTACAGGAAAACAATCGTACACTAAATTTAATACTTCTAATTGCAAGTAAACATTTTATCATGATATGAACATGATTTTCCACAATTTGATTATTTCGGCTTTTGTGACAAAATATGTTCCAAAATGAAGATTGTGATAAGAATAAGATCACCTATGTCATTTTACCTATTAATTTTTTTTATGTGCTTATTGGTGTTGCTCTGAAATATTATTTTCACCAGAGCTTAGGTACAATATTATCACAGGAAAAGATAGACGCCTGTGAGGTGCGTCAAAATGGTTGACCTGCAATTTGATCCTTACAACCACTGGTCATCTGATGAAAGCTCGTTGAGAAGAGTATGAGAGAATATATCATTGTCATTTCTGATCCTTACTTTGCTAAAATAACTAATGTTTCCAAAGTAACGAGAGATATCACTAAGAATTAGATTTCTTAAATGGTGCAAGTAAATACTTAAGTACGTCAAAAACTGTGGCTGAAGAAGATAGACCACTTTGCTGCAGTGTGTGCATTTTTGTTTTCGTAAAGTGCTATAAATCACTTAGATCTTCGAGAAAACACATGGTTTTAGAGAATTATTAAAACTTCGTTGCTGACATACACCTTAAGAAAAGAGACTGAAAGAGTTACAATGTTTATCAACAGAAAATGAATGCCGTAAAGCTCTGTGGGGAGCATTAATTATTTCTGGTAAAGGAAAAACTAGAGAAATTTTGAGCATCGTCTGTTGTCAAAATGGGATGCTAATCTCTAGTATGCCATTATGACAACAGATGGCGACACGAGTTGGACAACAAAGATGATACTGATAAAACTTAGTATTTATATTGCTGCAAGGACAAATCTGTACGAAAACAGCAGTTGGAATGATGTAATCGTAATATATCAAGTTTATAAACAGAATATACAAAATTTGTAATAACTGACATTGCGTTTGCCATATGACAAACAACAGAATCAGTTCAGTAGTTGGCAAGATACAATGACGCAGAAGGAAAACAGATCTAAGCACTTGCAAGCAGCCATTTTACAGCTTGCATCAATGAAAAATAGAAAATTCATTACTAGAATTGTGAATGTAGCACTTGCAAGCAGCTATTGACAATAATGCAGAAGGAAAGTAGCACTTGCAAACTACCATGTATAATTTGCATCAATGGAGAATACAATATACATGGATAGAATTATGAATGTAGCACTTGCAAGCAGCCATTTACAATAATGCATCAAGGAAGATCAGAAAATACATGCATAGAATTATGGCAGTAATCCCCCTCTATATATATATCAAACTAGTGGACTTCACAGGAGGCATAATGGTATCATATTCCTATAACTGGTCTGATTGTTTGTGATACACAAATCTGTGTTTTCTCTGTTAAACAAAACCTTTGATATCTCAATGACCTGTCTGGAAGTTTATTTGTCAACATATAAATGATAAGTACATATCTGATAGACTCACACTCACTTTCAACCTCTGCAGCAAAATATAAAATGTTAAATGAATGTACTTTAGGTGTAGAGAGCTGGCAAAGATTGTCAGAGTTCAAATATAAAATATACATTTCCTTTAAAGCTATATACAAGTTACTGTGCTAATTAGAGCCCCTTAATCTTTTATCTTGTCTCTAATACTATCAACAGTTTTCAATATCTAAACTTTATTATAAGAACTGTAAATAATTATTTAATATACATAAATAGACTTGCCTGTTGTTTTCTCTGCTGTACAGACCTGAGGTAGACCTATGAAACCAATGATTAATGTCTATAAGTCCATGGGGTGAGTGTGCTGTAAAGATTCTGCTTGTATTGTTTTAGACTGCAGAAGCAGAACATTTATGAAATGTGGATTCTATTCAGTGTGACTATGTACAAGACTAGAAAATTGGAAACATTATCTCATACACTGCCCCTACAAATAGCTATTTGGTATTTAATTCACAATACTGTAAGTTCTTTTTAAATTTTCACTTTGTATTCAAGGAAATAAATTATTTGTTGAATTTTATAAATTTGTCAGTTTGTGCTCTTTTCTGTTACTTAGTTTAAAACCATAGAGTCATAAGAAGAGTTGGTGTTGAAACTGCTTACTGCTAATGAGAATTAGAACAGTCAGATTTACCAGTAATAACTGTACTCAGCTTTCCCTCAGCATCTTCTAATTCATATCTTCTCAATGCTAAAATGTCTGGGTATGGCTGGCTCAAATCTCTGGCTAATTTTCCAATAGATGAAAAGCTTGGCTTTTAAGTGAACTAAACCATAAAACTAAGCCAAAACAAAAATTTGTGTTTTCAGCCATCCGACTGTCCTGTTTTTTGAAGCTTACCCTTGCACTTTTCTGGGGTGGGTGGGTTTCATGTGTTTTTTTTAATTCCCGAAATTAATTTGTTCATCTAATTGAGCTAGTTTTGCCCTGTACTTAAAGTGCTTACTATAGTATATATACTTATCATCACAATATTTATAATGCATAAAAATAATTTTTTTTAAAAATTGGAAAGATATGGGGGGGGGGGAGGGGCTTGAATTACAAGCCAAGTACATAACAAATGGCTTCTCAACTCAATTTGGGAACAAAATGTGATGATCATCAGCTCTGCAACATTTCTGCTGAGAAGTGGATAAAGAGCAAGGTTGTCATGTTGGTAAAGTCGGTAACTATTTACATGAAAATGGAACACAAAACAATTCCATTTAAATGTGATTAATCCAGTGACATGCCAGAACTAGCAATGTGCCACAGATGTCAGTTGTTTTCACTAAAGATATTGACAGGAAAAGTCAAGTCTTCTTAATAATTCCAAAATAAAGTATTTTCAGATAACTTAATAAGACTATTGACCTGTTTACCTAAGCTTCTACTTGAATTTTGACAGAAACACAACCATTATATATATCAAAATGCTACTGAAAGACAAGGTGCATTACAGTATATGGACTGACTCACAGCTCTGATTATTCCATAAATGACATGAATGTTATCAAAATTAAAGCAAGAACGAAACTGAACTTCTTTATCTAGCTGAGTTGATTCTATCCTGGTACATACATTTCCTTAACATCAGTTGTACATGTAAATAAAAAGTTAGTAAATGTGTATTAGATGACTACATTGTTATAAAAAAAAAGTGATGCCTACCACAATACTGCATCAAATACAGAATGCAGACATGCAAATTCAGTCACTTAAGAATTTACAAGCAAACATTTATAAAATTTGTCTTAATTTTCTCTTTCAATATCCATGAATAATTTTGGATATAAGCAAGTCAGATAGCACTAATACCTAAACAAAAATAAGATGTGGTACATAACTTTTTGTCCCACCAATATAGTCAGTTGTTGGCTCTTCTGTCAAACAGCGGGGATCGTACCAAAACTTGCTCCAAAGTGTTAAGTGGTCATTGCAGACATTTGGAAATTTTTGTTTTTATTGGCAAGTGTACAAGCAATTTAATTCGGCACAAAAAAAACATTTTGAATCACTATCCTCAACTATAATGAGTCATGCAAACAAGAGGACTAGTCTATCATTACACTGGTGGATTCCACTTGTACTTTAAATGTGGTAATGGTGCTTGTACTTAATTCAGCCTTGTGTTAAAAATAAACCATGATGTCATTGCCCCGGCTGCGGCCATACTGTTTTCGGACAAAGCCGATAGCGACGCGTAGTAACACGGATGCTGGCAGCATTTTGAAATTTATAAATAAGCT
>JAECUM010018424.1:0-29589 GCA_016617855.1 Megalonaias nervosa | reverse complement strand
TGATGAGGATAATTTTCAGGATAATGTGTTGATGCGCTTACCTCAAGCCCAGCTCGGTTATCAGATGCCTTTAAAAGTGTTGGAATATACCCAACATTATTTTTGGTTCATTTTACACCACCACTAGATAGGCTATCAATGTACGCTTTATTAGTCAGATCATCATGGTTGACTGGAACATATGTTTTTGTTATTTTGTTGTTGCTCATATTTATGCTGCCTCACATTGTCCGTCGGATTGTCTTAAATACGGGACGAGTTCTCCTTTTAACTGAGCATAACTAATTGCATCAGTATCATCAGCTGGTGTTGAATTTATCGGTAATCCAGATTTTTTGGTGTTATCACTCATTATCAGGGTACCTGTCATTGTGTCGCCGGACTTATCGAGCTTGTTATCGTGAACAGATTGATGGTGGATATGTGGTTTCCAACCCGATAATTTGTTTACTTGACATTAATATTACCTGTATCCGTTCTACCAGTTTTATCAAGCTTGTTGCCATCCACATACTTCAACTGTAAATAACTTACCGCTTGAGTTTGATTTATGTTTGCTCTCAGATACGCTGTTTCCAAGTTTATAATTTTTTTCCTGACATATCCAAGTTATCGTTTGACGTTCCTCATGTCAATGATAGTTCGTTATCGTCAATTGTTTTTAGTTGTGAGTAACTTACCGCTTGAGTAAGATAACCTTTGGTGGTGGATAATCTACTTCTAAACCAAGCACTCGTTGATTCGACATCAATACAATACCTGTTATTGTATCGCCGGTTTTTGTGACGAACGATGAATTATCAGTAGTTATTGTTGATGGTTTGTCATCGGGGAGCGTTGTTCGAAACTTTGTGTAATAAATCATATTATGTAAATTATATAACATAAAATTATATAACAATGGCGAAGTCAACGATAATAAATTTTAATACCGAACGATTAATCAAGCATAAACACAACAACGAACTTCCAGATTGTCATTATCTTATTGTTGGTCGTACAGGATCCGGTAGAACAAATTTATTATTGAATCTTTTGCTCAGCAATAACTTTAACTACGATCGTGTGTATATTTACACAATTAATCCGCAGCAGGACAAATATGAGTTATTGAGCGAATATAACGATAAACTTAGTGATCAACTTGGCGTTGGCGATGATATATTTTCAATAAAACATCCGGAAGATTTAATTCCCGTCGATAAACTTGATTCGTCCGAACATAAAATAATTGTGTTTGATGATATCCCTCTAAACAGCGAGGAGATGAACAAGACTAGATCATATTTTTCATTATCGCGTAACCAAAAAATGTAATTCAATTTATCTCGCTCAAGGGTTTTATAACGTCGACAGATTTCTTCAGCGAAATACGGGCTGTTTTTGTACTGTTTCCTGGACTCGATAAAGTTGATGTAAGAAATATTACAAACGAGCAATGCGGTGATGTAACAAAAGATAAATTTATTGAATTATATCATCAAGCAACCAAAGACAAATACAATTTCTTACTATTTGATAAACTAGCGTGTGATCCAACTAAAATGTTTCGTTGTTGTATTAATGATTTTATCTAGTTGCATTTTATAAAGCGTATCAAAATAACAGATGGCAAACATCAAGAAAGAATTGAACTGCTAAAGAAATGTTTTGAAACTGGAGCTGCTTAAGAAAATAGTGCAAGAAGCTCGGAGTGGACAACATGTTGCAGAAGAAGAAACCACCAAATTCTTTAAGTCGGTTACTGAAGCAGTACTTGGCAAACAACCAGAAATATCGACATTATCTCCGGAAGAACTTGAAAAAATGGAAGATAAAGGCTTGCAAGTTTTACTCCGAGAAAGATCGAATGAAGAAACTAAAACATTGTAGAGGAACTTGTTAGAAATATTGCTGATCCTGTTGCACGGCAGGCTGAATTTGACAGGTTAATGAATAACCCTCTTGCGCTTCAACATGCTATTGCAAGAATGATGGTCAATCCAGGCGAGTTAAAGAGGTTAATAGAAAATTTGTCATAGCAAACTAAGGAATTAGTTGAGAAACAAAAAATAATGACTGAAGCTACCGTAGAAATAATGCCTATCGAAAATCAGATAAGATTTTATAGAAACAATGCACGCGTTAAAATATTAGATGAAGAATATAATGATTTTATTGGTAAATATAATATCAAAGACATTGGTAATATTCGAAATTGGCCAGCAGAAAATATAGAGATTTAACAGAAAAATTAGAAAAATTTATTGAAACTGGTTTATACTGATAAAGAAATAAAAAAATCAAAGATGAAAGGAATTTATTAAAAGCACATGATTTTATAAGAGATGATATAATGCTTAAAACAGCAACACTGTATCGAAGTAGACCAGGAGGTTATAGTAAAGCATGGCCTTTCAAAAGATTGTTTGATAAGTATGAAAACGAACGATATAGAAGATTACCAGAGGAAATAAGAACAACCGGATCTGGAGTTAAAATGTTTGCATCCGCCGCTGAAATGATTGTCCGACTTATGTTGTTGATATCATCGAAAGAAGCTGGTAATGAAAGTATTGTAACTGACAACGAGATTATTGATATATTAGATCATCTTAGATCGAGTGGATTATTAACATCATCCGAGTACCAAATTTTACACAGTGATCTTATCGCGTAAAATAATCTAACAGCCTTGATATAATGTCACTAACATCAACGACATTATTACTCGATTCATCGCAAGCAACAAGAAACAGCACGAACTTTTGTGTCTATTACAATCCGCCAATAGAACTAGATTCAAACAAACAATAAGAATTTTGATTAAGTTCAGCTACGACGTGGCATTCTATGGCAAAATGGAAAAACAAATGTCAACGACGACTTTAATCCTGGGGCATGGATAACAGTCAGAAAACCTCAAGGAGCGTGTAACATAACCGATCTTAATAAAACGATTAAAGAACTAATAAAAAAAATGGAGGCGGCGGCAACGCCAAAGCCAACGGCGTCGCGGACAATTTTGAGTTACCCCAGAACTATAATAACTACGAGCTAGAATCACATTAAAAATAATTTGATAATCGACTTTTCACCAGCCACTAGTATTGCATCGCTGACAGGATTTAATCATCAACAATATGGCAGTGTTGCAGAACAAAGTAAATCATATGATGGAGATTTACCCGTTAACATAACAGAAGTAAATACAATTTTAATCAATGGTTCTTTTGCACTAGGAGCTTATTCGGCGTTAGGGATCCAAGGTCAAACTATTTATAGTTTTTCACCAGATGCTCCTCCAGGATCACTGATGCCCATTACTCCTAGACAATTAATATACTATCCGATTAATCTTGAAAATCAAATATCGAGTATAACAATGCAGCTAACATATCAATATGGACGACAAATAGATCTTAACAATGAAGTTGTCACGTATTATTTACACTTAAGGGCAACAGCGTAGCTGTCAACGACATAGTTGTTTAAGTACGATCTAGTTTGTAAACGTATATTTTATAACAAGATGAGACGAAGAAATATTTATAGAAGAAAAATCGTAGGTAGATATTTTGGAAATATATTTACAACAATTGCTGAGAATATACCAGGAATACCGCGTAAAGTAGCATCAATTGCACTTGACGCAGGTAACTCTTTTGCGACTGCTGCCGACACTGCAGTCGGACAAAAAAATCGCTGATAAAATTAAAGGCAGCCCACCTTCAGATGTGGAAATACAACAAGCAGTATCAGATATTGCACCAGCAAAAAGAAACAGAACGAGCTATGATAGCTAACAAAAAAAAAAAAAATATTATCGCAACGCGGTGAAGAAATAGTAAGCAGACTGGAAAAGAAAACAAAGCCAATGACTCCTGCTGCTTTTTAGTCGCAGACGACGTTGTCGTTGTAATTTTGTGTGACTATTATAAAATAATGTCAGATAAAAATTATCTTGCTCTTGCCGAAGAACATGATACTGACGATACTGTAAGAGAATTCGAATGCGTCGAGTATCTCGATGAAAACTCAAACGCACCAAATAAGGCATGAGTTAGAACTTTTAACACAAGAGATGAGGATGTGTTTCTTTGCCACATAAGGCGGTGTTACAAGTACGCGGTCAAGTGTTAACAGAACTTGGAGGTAATATTGCAGCTGGTGCAGAACTTGCGCTTCAATAATGGTTGGATTTTGTTTAGAAGTGCTAAATACCAGTTCGCCAATCAAACCGTGGAAGATATTTCGATGCACTTGCCCGTAGCAAGTACAATACTTAACATCGTCTCGTTTAGCGATGATTACTCGAGATTAGTTGCCACTAACATGATGTGGTTTAAAGATACCTCATTCGGGACAGTTGTTTCAAGCTAATTCCGCACTGATGCTGGTGCCCCTGCTCCAGATAACAATAATGTAATCGTTGATGCAGCTGCTGCTGATGCTGCGGAAATTGGATTAGCGGCCACAAGATTACGGCGACAGGAATAAAATGAGGGATATGCCAAGCGAAAAGCGTTTGCCGCAGAATCTCGACAAGGAAAAAAGATGCTTGCCTTGAGCACAATATTTGGATTTTGTCGCGATCACAACAAAGTTTATCGTGGACTAAAACATACTCTTATTTTAGATCGAGCAGAACAAAACGATTGTATAATGCATGATGATGGAATAGCTTAAGGACAGTTTGTAATTACAAGATTAGCGTTATGGATGCCAAGAGTTGATACATCAACAAGTAAGATGATTGAACTCGAGCCGCCTTTGACGGCTTGGAAAAAAAAAAGATATTTTTCCAGCAGAACAAAATTTATCAAACAGCAATTCCTAACAGCAACTGATTAGACGTGGCGTGTTACAACTGCTGCCAGCGAACAATTACCGCGACACTTGTTTGTTGTATTTGAACGACAGGTTCGTCGCGGTGATAAATAAATTAACAATTCCATGCTTGATAACCCCGATGTCAGGGGAATCTTTTTTAGGATGCATTCGAAACAATATCAGGAACGAGCAATGGAATGTAACTTTGCTGACGATGAAACAAGAAACGTTACACGAGCTTACATGTACCTCATGGAAGCAATACAAAAATATCAGGACGCTGACAGTGGAAGCCAAATATCTGTCGACGAATTTGGGTCGCTATACCCAATCTTTTACTTCGACGTATCAAAACAATCCGAACGAGCTATAGGATCTACAGCTGATATTGAAGTTACTTGGGCGCTTGGCGTGGCTCCAGCTGAGCAGTATAACGTATACACGCTAGTCGTAAGTGATAGATTCTTGACAATTGACAAAACTAAAGGAAGAATGACTGTACAAGTTTAATCTAACAACCTTGATCTAATGAAAACCGAGTACACAACTCGAGAAATATACCTAACGCCCGGTCAAGTTGAAAACTTATCAGCAGCGATTGCTAAACACCTTTCTGTTTCTTTAATGATATCTCCGGCAACTCCAAATAAAACAGCGGTTAAAGTAATGTTAACGCAACAATAAATCAAAAAACTTGATCGCAAAGCGTTCACAGGAAAACTGTGTGTTCTTAAACTATCTGTTGCACAAGTAACAGCGATTTCCAACCGCTGTGCGGTCGACGGCGGATTTCTTGGACCAGCATTTTCTGTAATAGCTAGCGCAATACCAAAGATGTTACCTGTGCTAGGAACACTGGGACTAGCATCATCATCAGGGGCAGTATCATGAGCAACTAAAAAGGATGAATCTGCAGAAGGTATCAAACAGATCTATTGGACACTGTGATAGTTTTATGCAACAATAAATAATATAATGCCAGCTAAAAAAGCAAGATCGTCAACAACCAAAAAAAAAAAAAGAAAACAACGACAAAGTCGAAGTCTCCAAGAAAAACAAAACAAGGAGGATTTATTCCAATAGCTCCACTTTTAGCGGGATTAGCGGGAAGTCTGCTTCAGAATCTACTAGGAATCGGACGCTGAATGACACTACCAGGGACCAGGCGCCGTTGACGACCTCGACGACTTCGTCTTTGACGTTGACATTGCCTGTCGCTTTGAGTAATTTTGATTTCCTTGAAAAATCCGAAGTCAGAAACGGAATTCGCGGAGTATTTTACAAAGGTGAACCTTGATGACGTACCAGCAGGTGGCTGGTGTGTCATTAACATACAAAACTTCTTTGATGGATCTGGTATGCATTGGGTTGCTGTTTACGATAATAATTATTTTGATTCGTTCGGACATCCTCCGAGCGACCTTATAAAAAATATATTTTTAAAAAATTTCGAAAAATAAATTACTCGTCTAATCAACTACAGATTGTTGGAACATCAGCTTGTGGTTATTATTGTATTATGTTTATCCGGCAGATGTTATAATCCGGAGGATTGGATTCCGATTGTCTAAAGTTTATTTTACAATTTGACAGACATCCAAGCAAAAACAACGATGATCTGGTAATAGATTTTGTGTGACAATTGAATTTAACATGTCGCAAACTATAGCGTATTGCTTAAAATGTTAAAATAAATCGCCTAACAAAGACGAAACAAGTAGAAAAACAAAAATAACAGAACGATCCTAAATGGTATTTGTACTGTTTGCGGTAGAAGAAAAAGTGTGTTTATATCTTCGGCGACTTCATCGCCTACGACTCCGTCGTTGGGTTCTGGTGTGGATAGAGTTATTTTAGTCAATGATTAAAATAATAATGAGTCGAAGTTGTAATTGTGATTGAGATAAAGATCTTTGCATAGAACAAGGTAAAATTGTTACTTATTGTCAATCTTGCAATCGCCGGGAAGTAATTGGTTCTTTGATGGATATACATAAATATATTGGAAAATTACCGAACCCAAAAGTAGGATGGATATTTCGCTAGATAAACAACTAGACGAAAACGATCATCCATTACCAGGACAAGAGCCTTATAATCAAGCTGATGCAATAGCAATGCGTCACGTCATCTGTTATCGTGATATAGAGCGTATTGATAACGTTCGTGTAGAGAACTCAAAATCAGACTGTGATAAGGTAATGCTAGATGAACATAAAGATATGAAACCTACAAATATGCGAGAACGATTTGATAGAAAGCTAGTGCAGAGATTAATAAGACCAAAATACAATCTCGGTCTCGGAAATGAATTATACGATGATCTAGCATCAAAGCTGCACAAACCTGACAAAAAAAAAAAAAAATGTTTCCGCAACGTAAGGTTGTCGCGAATGCCGTTGGTAATATCTGGGCGGTAGACTTAGTTGATGTGTCAAATCTTGCTCAATTTAACGTTGGCGCTGATGGCGCTCCAAAGAAGAATCTCTTTAACGTTATTGATGTTTTTTTAGCAAATATGCGTTTAGTGTACCCGTTTCAGGTAAGACAGGAACATCGATAACCGATGCATTAAAACAGCAATAACAAGTACAGAAAGAAAACCGAATAAAATTTGGACCGATCACGGAGAAGAATATTTTAATAAAAAATTTGAGCAGTTTTTGGAACAGAATATCATAAAAAAACATTTTACGGGAAATGAAGGAATAGGCGTTGTCGTCGAAAGATTTAATCGTACACTAAACGAGTTGATACATAAACATTTGACAGCGAAAAACACGAACAGACATGTTGATGATCTTCCACAGATCGTTGATAGATACAATAACACAAAACATCGAAGTATTAAAATATCACCAAACGACCCAATTAAAAATCCGATTCTTGCAAACGAAAACATGTACAGCAGACATAAATTTAAAGTCGGCGATAGAGTTCGAATTTCATTAACAAAACAAAAATTGAAAAGGATTTACTCCAAACTGGAGTGAAGAAGTATTTGTCGTTGATGAAGTACATTTTAACAATACCCGTATGCGCTAAAGGATCTAGCCGGGGAACCTACAACTGGTAGCTTTTACGACCAAGAACTACATAAAACTGAACAAGATGTTTTTGTTATCGGACGAGTAATCAAAAAGCGTGCCGATAAAAAGCCTCGTTATGTGGAATGGGTACAGCGATAAATTTAATAGTTGGATACCAACCAAAGAGATTAATGCTGGGAAATAATGCTTTTTGTAAATTTCCTCGTACTTACGTAATACCGATTTACATTTTACAGGTTTACATAACGATATTAGATATTTTCGGCTATCGCCAGAGATCGTCATCAGATTAATCATCTTGACAAATATAAAATCGAATTTTATATTATGCTGTCGGTCTGGAATTTTGATGTTCAAGAACGGCTTTATCAGCAGCCAAAACGATTTACTTTTATCTATCAAAAAATGTAATTTCAAATTTTTGGGTGATTTGGTATTTTACGTTATATCGACCAGTTATCGGTCTTCTGTATTTTTGTGCCCCACGACGTTGTTGCGGTATCGTCGTTCACGATGGCTTTGTCATCATCTTCAATAACTTTGTCGACGACATCAGCTTCGCTGACGTTGGCATCAGCTTCGTTGACGTTTATATCATCTTATTCGACTTTAGCAACTAATGTATCATAGATATAATTTAATCTTTCCAAGAGTCTCATTATATAATTTTATATAGCATTAAATAATATAATGGACAATATAAGATATTTCGAGCATGTTAGGGTTTATAATTCCAATACCCTCAAAGAATAGGTACAAAAAGTATTAGCGGGCGAAAAAAATATTTTGTTTCGCAGTGGTAGCGATAACACTTTATTGACCGATATTGCAAAATGACAATTATATAACGAAAAAAAATTAATGTAATGTATGATAGAGAAGCTATCATGTTGTGGTGTCATACTTGTATTTGTCGAGATGTGCTTACTAAAATACTACAATAAATTTAGTTATCATACAAAAATGTTATTTTGTCAAAGGTCGACTGCCATATTGCTGTTCTTGTTATTCAATCTGAGACAAATTGTATTTGTCTAGGAGTAATATTGAAGTATCGTGCAGCAGCCGACATTGAAGGAAATTTTAGTTCCTCATCTGTTTCAGTATTATACGAAACAACAGGTTTTGCCAGTCATCTAAAATTAATACAAACGCCTCGTTCTCGTCTGTTATTTTCTTTTGGTGTGACAAGATCGAGATTTTCCAGACGATTGTCTGTTTTAACCCTGTTGATGTGATCTATCACTAAACTATCACTATCTTGTATAGGTCCGTTAAATGTTTGGTAAACAAACCTATGCAGTTGATAATTAACTTGATCGGTTAGTATTACTCTAACACATACCATACGATATCCGGTATTTTGCATGAAACCAACAACGTTCTTTGTTTTTCTTCTTCGAAGAATTCCTTTGTCATTCGCCTCTTATAAACCAGACACGGAATGAGGTTGAAACTAATCTTGTAATGACAAGTTCTCAGTATTATCATCAGCAATTGCGCCATTAACATGATGTACTAGCTGCCCTTCTGGAATTTCATCACAAAACAATGTGTAAATGAAATCGTTCCTAAAATTTTCGACTCGGTAGGCATTATCGCCTTTTACCTGATCTTATAACCAGCTGGTGTTGCTTTACCGAACGGTTGACCGTATTTAACGTGTATCACCGACCCCAACATATTTCCCGCGTACAAGTTGTACTTGGGGTGAACGTAATAATACTCCTGCTCGCTTGCGTTCGTCATCATTAAATTTTGTGTCATTTTACTATAAGCAATTTATATCTCTAATCGATTGTTTGACTTACCCAGTGAGCTACCTGCTTGAACAATAAGAGATATGTAGTACATTATATAACAATGCTGAAGTTACGTGATATAACGAAAATGAGCCTCATAGGCGAATCTATAAAAATAGCTACCGCTTTTGCTGGATTTGATAACAGCTATCGATTTGATAAACAAATCATTTTCCTAAACTTTACCGCAACAAACCTTTATCATTTGTTAGAACCAACTATTAAAGGTGAACATGAAAAACGTAAGGGTTTGACAATTCTAGTGCAGTATCATCATATATTTTCTAAATTAAATGTGACAGAAGAGTCGACTGACGAGTAAATTACAGATCCTTTTATTGACGCTAATAGCGCTGGGTATATTGACCTGCCGCAAAAAATAACAAATAAAAAATGCTGTAGAAACGTATAAAAACGTTGATAACAAATGCTTCCAGTGAGCCATTCTTTCTGCAATGTTTCTAGCAGAAACAAATGCTGATCGCGTTGACAAATATTTTAGTCACGTTACAAAATTACATTTTACTGGTATTAACTTCCCAGTTGCAGAAAATCAAATACCGAAGTTTGAAAAATAAAATAATATTTCAATTAACGTATGTGGTCTTGACGAGCATGAACACGTTTATCCAAGATATATTTCAGAAAAAGCCTCGCAATCGACAATAAACTTATTGTTTTATAAAAATCATTAGGTATGGATCAAATACTTCAGCAGACTTGTTGGTAAACAGTATGACAAAGATAAAAATAAGAAGTACTTCTGTTATCTTTGTTTACACGGCTGTTCTGACAATGCAAAATTACAAAAGCATCTACAGTACTGTAATACTGTACAACGAATAACAATGCTAGGCGAGGATACAAAAATTCTTCGGTTTGTTAATCATAATCGTAAACTAAAAATTCATTTCGTTGTATACGTCGACTTCGATTGTTTACTTCAGCCTGTACTTGGCGCAGAAAAATAATCCTAACCAATCGAGTACAAGAATAATTCGAAACAATATTCCGTGAGGAGTAGTGTATAAAATAGTTTATTGCATTGATCCTAGTTTATCAAGGCCAATTAAATTATCTCGCGGTAAAGATCCAGCTGTTAGGCTTCTCAAGCATTTGATTAGTGAAGTTGATGATATATTTAAACGTTTAAGAAGAATCGTTCCAATGATAAAACTGACATCTCAAGAAGATTCCGATCACGATAAAGCGGAATTTTGTCTCATCTGCGAAAAATCCTTTGACATAGAACCTGGTAATAAAAAAGTACGTGATCATTGTCACTTCACGGGGCAATATCGTGGAGCAGCTTGTGATAAGTGTAAACTAAAATTTCATGCTCCAGATTTTGTTCCATTTGTTCTTCGCAATTTCCGAGGATATGACAGTCACATTATCGTCGAAGCTTTTGGTGATCCTGAAATAACGTCTCGTTTAAAACTGGATGATATAATCAAGTGTATCCCAAATAATTTTGAAAATTATATTTCAGTTACTTTAGGAAAGTTGCTTTTCATCAACAGCCTACAGTTTATGGCAGCATCGTTAGATGACCTGGTAAAAGGAAGTAGCGAGTTTTATAACCTACAAGATTGTGTTAGTAATCAAGCAAACTTGTTAACAAAAAAAGAAGTACTTCCATACGAGTAACTCGATGATTGGAGTAAATGTGATGAAACTTCTTTACCTGATAAAGATAAATTTTATTCACAGCTAAAAAGTGAATTATAACCGATGGCGAGTACAAATATGCACACGATATGTGGAAAGAATTCGATTGCAAAACATTTGGCGATTATCATGATTTATATTTGAAAACGGATGTGCTATTGCTTGCGGATTTTTTCGAAAGTTTTCGTCGAGTAAGCTGTAACAATTATGGACTAGATTCCTGTTGGTATTACTCTGCTCCTGGGTTGCCTTGGGATGCTAAGTCAAAGTTTAGTAACATCGAGCTAGAATTACTAACGGATGTTGACTAGTTAACTTTATCGGAAACGGTATCCGAAGCAGTATTAGCGTGATAACAAAAGGTATTCGGGAGCAATCAATAAGTACATGAAAGATTATAATCCTGAGCTTCCATCGAGGTATATTATTTACAAAGACACAAATAATTTGTACGATTATGCAATGTCAGAACCTATGCCGTTTGCTGGGTTTCGTTGGATTACACCTGATAAGTTTCTGGTGGAAACATAAAAAAGATACCAGACGATGTTTCATATTTCGTTGAAGTTGTTCTCAATTATACTGCTTTGTTGCATGATTTACATAACGATTATCCGTTGTTACGACCCCGTAGTTAAATTACATGCGTGTTAAAAGTTGAAGCCTTTCTAATTCGTTCTATTTCATTTTTATTTCATTTTTATATCATTAAATATAATTATTATTATGATGATGATTATGTTCACAGGGTCTGATATTTTGTTAGAAACATCGTGTTTATTTAGAACGTATATGTGACTCGTGTAAGCATGATTTTTTTTTGTTTTGTCGTATTAAGTAAACAGTCGGAAATAGCTATGTAAATGATTGGTTGTGACCACGGTCATTTCCAATAATACTTGTTGACATTCTATACTGCGGTGGCGAGATTTCGAAATCTAAATGATTTCTTCGTGCGTGTACATGAAATGACGTATTAGTTTGCTTTAAATACTCAGGTACCTGCGAGCTAGTCTAGAGTCACATTTTAACATCTTAGAGAGTCACATCGTAACATCTTATAGAGTTTCTAAATACCTTAAGAAGAGGGTATTCTTTTGTGCTGGAAAGAGTTGTTCGTTCGTACGTATGTAGAACAGCATGTGCTTTGTTATTAATGATAGCTGTACTTCGTCTACCTTTTAAATAATAATTATTTTCCCTGGAGAACTACACAACTGGCTTTGGACAAAGACATTTGCTGAAATTAATTCTAAATTGGAACAGGACAGTACAAATTGTGATTCACAGTGAAAATTCTGGACACGTGTGTAAAACCTTCGTCTGACGTCATCATCCGCCATCTTGGAACGGAATCGAGATTCAGACTACTTTAAGTAGAACTGTTTATTCACAGGACTTCTGTGTTTTTCACAATTGTAGGACAAATGTTTGGATCTTCTTCGTAAATCGTAAGTCTTGTTTCATATTTTTACCTTTTCACTGTGTTTTCTAGGGAAATAAATTATTTTTGTTAAAATTTACAAAGCTTGTTGTCATCGCTCTTTTCTTTATGTTACTTTAAACGAGCCGATACATAACACCGTTTTGTGGGGAATCAATAATAATCGATTATAGTTTGTTATCACAGGAACAACAAGCATTGGTATCACCAGAACAAAAGTCTATGGTAAATAAAACTAGTCCCAAATTTACTTGATAAGCGAAATTATATTTTGCATTACAAAGTTTTAAAACAAGCGGTAGATGCCAGTTTAATCGGTCGCCTTGGATGAGAGGTTATATTAGCTCAAACAAGCCAAGGAGAGCTGTTGCTAAAACCGATTTCGAGAAAATCTTCTTTAAGTTTATGAACAACTCCGTTTTTTGGTAAGACAATGGAAAATATTAGAAAGCGAGTAAACATCGAGCTAGTTAATGATATCAATCGCCGAAACAAACTTGTATCAGATGATGATTTTATCAGCATTAACATTTTTAATGAGAACCTTGTCGAGATAATAAGGCGATTTATGTTGGAGCTTCTGTATTTGGTTTGTCGAAGTGGCTCATGTACGATTTTCACTATTGTTTACCAATACTGACTCGCTTGTTTATGAAATAGAGACTGAGGATGTGTATCAAGATATTTTTGATCTGTTTGATCTTTCCGATTATCCTCGCGATGATAAATTTCATAATGATACAAATAAAAAGATTATTGGTCAATTTAAGGATGAAATGAACCTCCTCATCATCAAATACTTTATTGGATTGCAGAGTAAAATGTATGCAGTGTTGTTAATAAAATAACAAAAAAAACCCAAAAGGTTTACCTCGCGATTTTTTTAAAAATCCTATTAGGTTTGATGATTACAAGTACGCACTTGTAGGTGGCGTTAGTTTTATAAGAGCAATGGCTATTCGAGCAAATCGCCATAAACTTGAAACAGATGCTACTGTCAAAAGTGGATTAAGTAATTTCGATGACATTCGTTATTGCGAATACGGAATAGATACGTTTACACTTGGATGTCGTTGTGATGATAAATCTGTGCTTGATATTATCTTTTCATCTGACGACAGCGATAAAGTCGCCGACGAAAAATATATACTTTATAATATGTTTGATGACTAGGGTATGAAATTTTGTGTAAACAATAAAAATAATGTTTGAAAATTTGACAGTGACACGTAGCAGCAATATCAAGATCAAATATTTAACGATAGACGGTAAACAGTTGTCAGTTGAAATTAACAATGAAACATCAGGAATATGTTTCAGTGGCCGCGACAGGCTAAAACATTCACTTATCAAATCTGGTAAAAGCGAGTATTTTAATTATCTTGAAAAATTGAGCCAGAGTTTGTCAGAAGAATTTAATAACTTTCATGATCCAATCAGTCAACAAAAATATACTAAACTTACCATTTACCTTGATCGATCAAAAGTATTTTCTATTGGCAAAATATGTCCTCTTAATAAACTAGAAATGAAAGATTTATTTGAGTATCGTCGTTGTGTGAGCGGTAGAATAAAGTTTAGTCTATATTATCATGATGATGAAATATTTCTAATTTCAACAGTTGAAACACTAATAATCTGTGATGAGGTATGAAATTTTATCTTAAAAAAATAATCTGAAAGTGGAAAGAAGTTCGAAATAAAATTGTATCTAAACTTTATAAATACAATCAACCCCTGCTACGTGCCGAAGGGACGGGGCGGTCTTCTTGGAGTAGGGTCTTTGAGCCAGAATCCTCTTGTGGTGGAAACACAAGTATAGTTCTTGGGAGAGGGATGGATGGGTGTCTCTGAGATCGTACTTAATGAAAGTCTCTGGCACATAGGGATATAGTCCTTGAGCCAGAAGCCTTATTATCATCTACTACTGAACCATGCGTTACATATGGATGAATTGAAAATATATCTATTTCAAATAATAATATAATATTCTAAATTCTTTCATACCAATGTACCCGGAAGGAAACAAAATAACCATCCTTCTCTCAGACCGTTCACAAATGACAAATTATACATTCAGTACTCACTGAAACATTTGCCAAACGAAATATTCGTGTTCTGTCTAAACTTGATGACGTTTACCTTTATTACCGAATATTCACTTTCTGACTCAGCATTATCCTGTAACAGTCACGCATATTTACCTGTAATGTGTCAGAAAATTACATGTACATATGAGATTTTTAATCACCGACATTTATATGTACAAACATTTGTATAAGATTTTAAAAAAAGTAAGACAATATTAAAAATGAAGTATAGAGTTATATCCCCGACATAATCTTCTCACTGACCCAATGGATTGCAACGATCATAATATGACCGGTTTTATAAATTAAAGAGATGATTTTTACAACCACGTATTCGCAACTGCAAAATCAATGGCAGAACAAAAGTTTGGTTGTTGTAACAAGAGTTGACAGTACTATAAAGAATATTAAATTTCAACCAAGCTATAGGAGGCGACAGCATTTTTATAGACAGAGAGACTGATATCATCTTCGACGATGACATACATTCTAAATCAAAAATGATTTGATTTAGTTTGGCATTTTAAGGTACATCAGCACAAGTAATTTATATAATGACCAGACAAGGACGCGCCACGGTAGACAATCCGTGACTAGTCCAACAAACGAATTATTGAGCCACCGACAGCCCCTGCCTCCATTGGTCACTTATTACAACCAATCTGATTAAAATCAGATCTCCGCTGTCGTACGTGAAGATTTGAGAGCGACCACTTAGGAGTCATGTTTTCCTAACCTATGTTATTACCGCAATCGCTAATTTTATCAACCAATCAGATGAAGTCTTATGTCTTCGCGTTTGGAGACTGAGCAGTGTGTATGAAAAGCATGAATGCGTACCGAACGAATGTTAAAGAGTGACTAAGATTTTGAGGTTGTATTTTAATCTGTAGGAACATGAAAGTAGTTGAATACAGTTATCACTGAGTATGATTTCATATCCTGTTCCGTAAAAATTTTAACCAATAGAAATAAAGACCTAATGTACAAATTGGCCCTATTGCCATGCTTTTTGCCAATGATTTATCAAACGAATATAATAAGTTAAAACCAAATTACACTGCTGTATAATTGAAAAGGTCACGGTGTATGCAGTTTGAATCTGATACTGTCATCATCTACGTTACGTTTTTATCAACCAGTAAGTGCAAAATCAATTTAAATTGCCAACTTTAAGCTTCATCCCTCAATAATGTTACTATACAACAACCACAGAAGGTATAATACTTCAATAATTTTATTTATAAAACGGCATATGTGAAGTTCCTTCGCACAGTAACGAAGTTCTAGATATGGAATTTGACTGTACAATGCAGTTTGGTGAAACGATTTTCTTCTATTTTACTAAACTAATATCTTTTTGGTACGAAAAGTTTCCAAAATGGTCACTGTTTTTAATATCAGTCGATGATTACAGAATTATATCAAACTTCTCAGGAAATATTTATGTTTGAATTATTTAGACCTGTCTTGCAACAGCTGATCAAAAGGCATCAAAAACATTTATGTAAAAGTAACTCGTATGCCATTAAAAAGAAAATCATTACTTTTATAATCGATACTGATGGAACTCCAGTTGTGAGTACCCGTACTTTTACTCATGACATCGTAATTCAAGACAATTTCATGTTTTCTTTTCACTAAACAAATATGCTAACTAAATAAAACCACAAATATTTACATGATTTACCACAAATAATATTTTAATACCTTTCGCAAAAGATTATATGACGCTAATTTTCATTTGATTTTGATAATCTCATTATTTGGTTTGGAAATTACAATGTCTATGTACAAGTTAATGGCCTCATTCATAAGTGTATCGACAAGAAAACTCGTCCACGTATTCTTCATGAATTTAAAGATTATTTTGAATAAGAAAAACTATTTTGTACTTAATGCTTCTGTTAGTTGCAATAACGTGCTAAATTTACAATAAGCATGTCTACATTATATTTTTTCTTTCTTATGTTTTTATTTTCTTTATGTCCATATTACATGGGAACTCTTTGTAAGAGAATTACTCTATCCAGCTGTAACCGTTTGATATTCAGCTAAGAGACCTGTCTGTTGGCATATTAGAAAGGGAAAACTTGTTATTCATTCATGGAGGTTAAACTTAGTTTTCAGGTGACATGAAACGACAAATCAGGTCAAACTTGAGAAAAGCACTACAAAAAATAAATGAGTCTCTACTAACTGTTTATAACATGCTTTCAATTTTTCCATGGTCCGTTTCCCTGGCCGACGAAAACAGTTCAAATTATATGAAACTACCAATTGTAAAAATATACGACAGTATAATCTTATTATTGTCATAAAGGTCCCAAATCACATTTTAAATGAAACACCGGGGCTTTATTAGCCAGGTATGTTAGTCTAATGATATAAAAATCAACAGCAAAGAAACATCAAACAAACGTAAATCGTTATTTTCATTATTTATACAAAAGAAAGGCAGCAATGACGAGTATATACTAAGCAGTTAAAAGTAATCTTCCTTATGTGGCTTATTTACAATAATTTAGTTGTTCATAATTCACCATAAAATCTGTCTCTGTTTGATGGTGCAAAGACTTCATTCACTTTAACCCATACCCAGCCCTAATCGGTGTCGGCGCGCGTGTCACTGTTGTAACGACGTGTACGTGTGACACATTTCTGTCCTGGGAAGCTTACTACAGTACTGCGATGCCTAAACAATCTTGTCGAGCGCGTGTCTGGAATTTAGCAGCTAAACTTCATTACCAAGTTCAAAGTGAGTTGCGGTTTTATTAGGGTAAAACTGAGATCTAGGATCAAATGTTGTCTCGGTTTTCAAGTACAGGTGCTTCGGATTACTGGGAAATAATGATGATATTAAGGAAGGAAAACTTGACCTCCCCCCCCCCCCAACTGAAACTATTAATTTTTATGTTAAAGGCATTCCGGTATAGAGACGGTTGGGGTTTGAGAAGTTTCAGTATTATTGTTGACGAGCTATACAATCATCTTCGTTAGCCAAGGTTCCGATATATATCGAGAGAGAACAAGAGAGGGGGTTTGGTACTTGCTTAAAAATGTATCATGTTTCATGTTGATTAACTTCGAAAACTCAAACCTCGTACACTCGAGTATCATGGATCACTTAAAGTCATATATTGGTTGCGACCGTACAAATACCATTTAAAACTTTAAACTTTGCCAAGTTAGCAGACTCTCAACATAGTGTTGCATGTATCAAGGACGAGAGTACTGGAGCTAAGCTGTATGATTAGAGGATTGGCTAATAAAGCCTTGTTTCGAGATGATCCTTTGCCAATAATATAATACTGTACTGAAAATCAGGTTTGATATTTCCCTACATAAATATAGAATCATATTGCTATAAAGTTTATTCTGCATTGGTTCTAAATCGAAGAATGCTACAAGTGTCAGTTTTTGTTGCCTTAAGGTTAATACTAAAACATAATAAGATCGAATTAAATTTAACTCGGTAAGCAAAACACCCCTTGCTCATATAAACTTATAAAATGTCTGAAAACAATTGAAAGTCTATTATTGAACGAAAACAAGATTAGCACACACAAGATTTCAGTAGCATATTTAATGAAGTCTAGTTGAAGAGAATGAGAATCAAATCTCGTCGAACGACTGGTTTTTAAATTTATCAATATTATCATTAATCTCGTGAAATGTACAAATTCATTATCTCTATGTGCAATTTCTGTCGTTTTCAAGTTAGCCAATACTTAACGTTCGTGTTTGTTTTTGGGGGTAGGGTGGGTTTCCTTTTTCTTTCTTTATTACCTTTACTTGAATTAAGTATCTCACAACAATGTCTTTGCCACATTACAGCAATGTCTTGCTGCTCTGTCACGTTACCCACATCATTGGCTGGGGGAGAGCGTTTTCTAGTCTCCTGAACAAAGTATTTCCAAAATGAATTAAGATCTTTACTGTTTAACTTCTTGGCATAAAATTCGACCTTTTGTTTAGTGTCTCACATAATCTTAAGGCGTACTTAAACTGGGCCATGAATTGTATTATCATCTCGCATAAAAACATACCCATTATTATCGTTATCACACCAAAAGATGCAATAATCCCAACCTATTTACGCGAATCTTTTATAAGCAATCCATCCCAGTATCACATAATTTTTAAAATTTGGAATCTGGGCAACATTATTAATAGCGTCTGCTAGTGCTTTTACAACAGCACGCTAAAATATATCAACAGCCTACCCATCCACAACATGAAAACAGTTTACAGCGTGGTATAACACAGCTTCATACTGCTACAATGCACAATAAGTAATTTGTCACTCATGCATGCTCAGTAATGAAATCTGTGACCCATGTCTCCTTGATTTGTATATAGGTGAGCATTTCAAAAATGGGTGTTAACCTATGACAGGATCTGCATAGTGAATTTATATTTGAAGATGTTTTGGATTAACGTATGATCTGTTTGGATTTCTATACATTAGAAGGTTCAGTACTGACAAATAAATGAAGGTACCATGTAGGGAAATAAGTTTGATCTGAATTACGAGTCGTATGGATTTATCGCTGACGTACAGGTAGGCAAGTGTAATACAAAGAGTAAAATATGTATTTGTGATAAAAGGAAAAAAAGATATTAAACTGGAACAAAAATGAAATGGAAGCATCAAATAGTGGTATTAGGCGAGGAACCGAACAACTTTCTTCAAACACACACATGTACGAGGGAAACGAAAGGAAAAATATCAGTTCAAATTATCGGGAACACTTACCGCTTTGAGAATGGAAACAAATTGACATTCAGCATAACTGAAAAAAAATAAAAATTTTAAAATCCATCACAACATGGATTTTTAAAAATAGCATCTTTAATTATAATTGGTGAAACGAGTGTTTTTTTTTTTGGTTTCTTTATTACAAAATAGAGAACATTATCCAGTCAAAGAAAATTTTGTTCTTATACGATCGTTTAAACAGCCTAAAGTTTATTCGTTTGTTTGTTTCTACTGTCGCTGGTAATTTCAAGCTACACAAACCAACCGTGGAAAATTGACTTCAACATTGTGTCATTGTTCAGTCAATTGAAATAAATAAGTTCGGTAATGTCCGTACCTTTACTTCTTTTAAATCTAATTTAAACAGTATTATCATTCCATTGTATAATTTCCTGACTGCACAATATTCCATTTAAAGTTAAGTTTCATGGCATTATATATTTCGCCATTTTAGCAATGAGATCAGAGATTCGTAAATTTTAAACTAACGCAGATATTTGGAATTTAAAGTTATAAATGATTGTAAAAGAATAAATCATGAAATTTAAACAAGCAACGTTTCCGAAAATCGAAAATAAATATTATTTGGCAGCATAGTTTATCTCCTTATATGGTAGCATTTCTTTTTTAATAAAATGTCCTCGTTGGCCATGATCTACCAATGTCCACTGTCTCCCTTATCCATGATGTATCAATGTCCACTGTCACCTTGATTTCGTCAATAGTGTGCGTCCTTAATTTGTATTGATTGTTAAGACTAAACCATATGTGTAAACATGTCCCCGTTGGACATAATATAACAATGTCCACGGTCTCCGTGATTTTGTCAAGAGTGTGCGTCCTTAGTTTGTATTGAAAATTCAAAATAGATGTTTGCGACCTTAGCTTGTACTGATGGCTACATGTATAAATGCGTATTCGCTGTACATGAGATACTAAAGTCCACGTTCTCATTGATATTTTCAATAGTGTGCGTCCTTGGTTTGTATTGATAGTTCAGATGTTCATGACGTATCAATGTCCACTGTCTCCTTGATTTAGTCAATTATGTGCGTCCTTAATTTGGATTGATTGTTAAGACTAGACTAGATGTTTAAACATGTCCTTCTTGGTCATAATGTTCCAATGTCCACCATCTCCGTAATTTTGTCAATAGTGTGCATCCTTAGTTTGTATTGATAGTTCAGACTAGATGTGTAAATGCGTCTTCGTTGTCTATGGCGTACCAACGTCCACGGTCTCCGTGATTTTGTCAATAGCGTGCGTCCTTAGCTTTTATTGACAGTACAGAACAGATGTGTGAATCCGTCTTCGTTGTTAATGAGGTACCAAAGTTTACGATCTCGGTAATATTGTCGATAGTTTGCGTCCTCAGTTTGTATTGATAGTTCTGACTAGATGTGTAAGTGAGTCTTCGTTGTCCATGACGTACCAATGTCCACGGTCTCCTAAATTTTGTCAATAGTGTGGGTCCTTAGTTTGTACTGATAATTCAGGCTTCATGAGTAGTAAGGGAAAATGAGGTTTCTATCTCAGAGACCACTTCCTCCTTCTAAACATATTTTTGACAAAATATGTTTTGTTGGGATCAGGGGTCTCTGATCCAGAAACGACTCATTTTCACTTGCTACTATTACAGCTATGATGTATATAAAATTATATAAAGTAAAATAATCCTTACGACCTTTGACCTATGACCTTGAACTTTGACCTTGACCTGGGAAGATTAAAGGTGAAGGGGTTAAAGGTTAAAGGTTAAAAGTGACCAGTTTAACATTGGTGGCATTGGTCTTACTCTAACCGTAATAGTAATAATAATAGTAGTAATACTAGTAATGATAATAATAATAATAATGATAATAATAATAATAATATAATAATAATAATAATAGTAATAATAGTAATAATAATAATAATAATAATAATAATAATAATAATAATAATAATATAATAATAATAATAATAATAATAATAACAATAATAATAATAATAATAATAATAATAATAATAATAATAATAATAATAATAATAATAAACAAAAATAAACAGTAGGTCGTCATAAGCGGGCACCGCTCCATCGGGGTCCCTTCATTGCCATTTTTTGCCTTTCGCGGGGTCCCTTCATTGATGCCTTATTTCTGGCGGTTATGGGGCACCCCATGAGGCTTTCATTTTGGCTGACATTCTTTCTGAATGATCCTGTGTAGGGTAACCGTCAATTGAGGAGGAGACCTCACATACGCTACTGTTTATTTTAGGGGGCTCCTGCATAGACACTCCCCAGCGAATCGCTAAAAGAAACGAAACTTTAGAGATTTAGAGGGCTGTCTAGGCTTTTCGATCTCATGTACACCCCTTGTTTGACCTGGTAAGGAGGTGTACATAAAATCCTTTGGGGCATTTGGAGCACCCCACTTATATATAAAACTGGCAGAATACCCGCCGTCGAGAATGTGTCGGTTACCCGAGGCTCAGCATGATTATCCAACGTTATAATACTGCGCCACTGTTCGATCTTTACAATTGTACGTTTCAAAAATTGTTATGAAGTTACCTAATGCTGTATAAACTGCATGTGGATCTTAAATAAATTCACACACATTTAGAAATTATTATGCTGAATACAACGCAGTGTGAATCTAGATTTATTCTAGAAATTCTTTTTGCTAAACAGACTGTACTGTGAATCTAAAATAAATCTTCCGGATGTCGTTGTAAACAGCTGACTCATGGCCTATTGAGTGTACATTGTGTGGCTGGAAGTCAAAAACTTACCTGGAATTTGCACGGCTATATAACCTACCTGGATTTTACGCAAGATAGTGTACATTCAATTTATTAGGAGAGTTATAAGGTGTTAAATATCATTTTCAGTTACTAATTATGTATGATTCACACTGACCACAGACAATTAAGTTACTGAATACGACACACACAAAAAATAGATCGCGACGGTCATGTAATGTTACGCAATATAACAAGCGGGATAACTGCTTAATTACTCTACTAGTTATCTCCCTTTACAATGAAAGGAAGACAGACAGTTATCTCTCACTCTTTACAAAATTTCTTCACTTATCATTAAAATATCGACAGTAGATATTAAAAATAATGTATCATCGTGTTTATACAAATAAAATTTAATTTTTCCGCTTACTTTTCAATGACATTCAAATGACTCTCTCATTGCTACCCTGGTCAGAGTATACTTACTATCTTTTGTAAAAACCTTTGACCGGTTCAGGTCAATATTTACTTTCCTATATTTTTCCTGACTTATCGGATGATTGGAATTATCGTATTTTAACATGAGCTCATCTCTCAACTTTTCAAGATAATCAACATATTTGCTGTTATCTGATTTAATATGCGTGAGTTTATCTATCAAATTTACTAAAACAATGACTTGAAATTTCATCATTAAATTCAACTAATAATTGCTGGCCATTAGCCATTAATTTTCTAATTTTGCTACTAACTCCATCGGCTAATGTTAAATTTTCGAACATTATTTATAACCTTCAGACACAATTGCGTAGTGTGCAATAGCCAACGTATTAACTCCGTCCTCGCAGTATCTCTTTATCATCAAAATTACTTCGTCCACGTTTTGTAATTGTATCTGTTTCTAGTTTGTGATGATTTGTTCTGATAACATTTGTTTTAATAAAATTAGTGCAGGTGTTTAGCTCTGCTTTCAAATCGTCAAATTTCATACAATTTTTTACGTATCCGTGAGGAATACCTTTTGGCTTTTTGTCAGTTTATCGTCATCTAAAAGTACATCGTACATATTACGTCTCAGTCCAACAAATTCCCTATCTGGCACAAACATAATTTTGTCTTTCATCTTGCCGATGACATTTTTATTTACATCATCATGAAATCCTATACTTTTTGGATAATCTGATAATATCTCAAATAAATTTTTATTGTTATAAATATCTTAATAAACATCCTCACATTTTATGTTATAAACAAGTGAATCCGAATGAGTAAATAGCAACTCCGAATCTGGCCAGAACTTTTTGGTAAAATTATATTGAAAGTCGTAAATTAGCCATTTTGATATATCAGGTACAGCTGCACCAAGATAAATTGGTTTATTTAACTTTAAATTTGTCTTTCGTCGCTCTTTTGCAACAAGATTTTTATTAAATATTTTCATACTGACAAAACCGTCATCGTTGACTAATTTATTTCTGCGATTTACATCATTTGCAATTTCAATATTGACTAGCTTTCTGATATTTTCCATCGTCTTCCCGAACACGGACTTGTTCATCAACTTGAACAAGTTTTTCTCAAAGTCGGTCTTAGCAATAGCACGAAGTTTGGTATTTAAATTAATATAATCTGTCATCCACCGTGATTGATTACATTTTAACACGCGATGAACATTTCTCAGAATTAGTCCAGCATATACTACTTGTTTTAACTTTTGATAATGTATCACGTAATTTCTTTTATTTAACTAATTTGGAACTAGCTTATTAGTAATCGAATTTTTTGATGTTGTCATTGCTGCTAGTTCAGGTGATAATAAACTATACTCGATTATCATTGACTCTGCCCAAAACGGAAAGTCGTTATGTAGATCATATAACGAACTAGGATAATCGAGATCAACTTCAACAAAATATGAAATATCTTCTGGTAAATCTTTTTCAGTTTCTTTAAGAAATTGATCTGGAGTTATCCAATGAAATCCACCATACGGCATTGGTTCTGACGTAGCAAAACCATACAAATTATTAGCGACAGGTAAATAATATAATTTGACGGTAAATTTTTATCCTAATTTTTCAAGTACTTATTATTAGCTACCGCATATTTATTTGTTATAGCGCTAATACCACCGAGAATTCCTTTTTCAATAAAATTAAACATATCAACATAGTTAAGAGATCAAATTCTATCCTGCTTGTTTTTAACAGAGCATCCCATGACAATCCTGGTGCAGAATAATACCAACACTGATCTAATCCATAATTTTCACGACTAAATTTACGAAAACTCTTGAAAACATCTGGTAGTAATAAAACATCTGTTTTCAAATATAAATCATGACAAACACAAAGTGTCTTACAAGTAAATTTATTCCAAGTTTCCTGTGCATATTTGTAATCGTCATCTGTAATTTTGTCATTTTTTAACTGAGAGTAAAATTGATCTTTGTTAGAAGAGCAGTTTCATCAAATGTGCTCCAGGCATCAAGATACTAGTACGGAAAGGCACCTTTTTTGTCAGAGAGACGTAGTTTACACCAAAGCAACATTTCTAAATTATTAAAACTGCTACAACCTTCTACAAGCTCGTCTAATGGTACTGGTATAAATTACAGACTGTCGATGAAACGTAATTTTCCAAGCGTAACTGACATATACTTTTCAAAATTGTTTGGAATACATTTTGATATATTATTTAATTTTAGTTTGGATTTAATTTCCTCGTTGCCAAATGCTTCGACATTGATATGATTATCATAACCATGAAAATTATGTAAAAAGAGAGGAATAAAATCTGGCGCATCAAATTTCAAATTACAATTATTATGTGCTGCTCCGCGATATTGGCCAGTTAGATGACAGTGATCACGCGCTTTGTCGCTTGAAGGCAGAGGTTTCACGCAGATATGACAATTAACTGCCTCATCAAGATCAAGTTGTTCTTTAGATGTTATTTTTATTGGAGCTGTTTTAAATAATCTGCTGAAAATTTTATTAAAATCGTCTATTAAATTTTTTATTAACCACACGGCAGGATTTGTAACTCTGTATAACTGTATTGGACTTGAAAAATTATCGTTAGCGCAACAAACTACTCTACAAGGTGCTCCGTAAGGAGCATGTTGTTGTATTTTTCTGGTACTTGATTTATTTGGATCATTTTCTGCGCCTGTCACAGGGACAAGTAGACACTCGAAATCAGCGTAAATAACAAACGGAATATTTAATTTATGATTGTAATTTTTAAATGTTAATACTTTTTATTTTCCTCCTGGCATTGTTATTCTTTGAACATTAACACAGTATTTAAGATGCTCTTGCAGTTTTTCATCCTTAGAAAAACCTTGCAAACAACGGTAGCAGAAATATTTCTTATTTTTATTTTTATTATATTGTCTGCCAACTAAGCCGTTAAAGTCTTTTATCCAAAAGTAATGATTCCTCTAAAAAAGCAAGTTTATTGTCGATTGCGAAGCTTTTTCTGAAATATATCTTGGATAAACATTTTCACTCTCGTCGAGACCAAATATATTAACTGAAATATTATTTTCCTCTTCAAACTTTGGTATTTGCTTTTCTGTAACTGGAAAATTAATGCCATTAAAATTTAATTTTGATACGTGACTAAAATACTTGTCAACACGATCATCATTTTGTTCTGCTGTAAACATCGCAGAAAAAATAGCCCATTGGAAACATCTGTTATCAAAGTTTTCTATGTTTATGCAACATTTCTTGTTTTTCATTTTTTGAGGGAGATCAACGTAAGAGCTACCGTGAAGTGCGTTCTATTTTACTGTGTGAAATAAAACTTCTTTTATCATTTCAAATTTACATCCTGATCCTGATGCAGCAAATTCCTCCAATTTTGTATATATTTTCTGATATATTTCATCGGCGACTGACGAAGTATTTGTTCAAGCTAATATTATTCGTGATTTAGCTGTTAAATATGGTTCAGTAATCTCGTTAGTTAAATCTACATTTTCAAAGGCTATATCAAGTATATCTTTTTTAGGTACATATAACTTTGATAAAATAACATGATACTGTACTATTAGTTTGATACTTATATGCACTGCAAGTTCTCGCGTTACAATCGGATGTAAAAGATGAAACAAATTTGCAGAGTTAAAATTTTCTAAAATAATTTGATTATGAAATTTATAACTGATATTAAATCCTGCAAAAGAAGTGGCTATTTATGTAGGTTCTTCTATAAGGCTCTTTTTGGCAATATCTCGCAATTTTAGCATTATATTTATATAACATTTTATATATTTAATTGTTATCTCTCCGCAATTTCTCATGCGCTAGTTGAAAAATCAATTAGAGATATAAATTGCTTATAGTAAAATGAAACAAAATATGACAAGCACAAACGAGAAAGAGTATTATCACCTTCACCCCAAGTACAACTTGTACGCGAGAAATATGTTAGGGTCGGTGATACATATGAAATACTGACAACCGTTTGGTAAAGCAATACCATTTGGTTATAAGATCAGCGTTAAATGTGATAATGCTGAGAGATTTGAAATGCTACGGAAAGATTTTATTTACACTTTGTTTTGAGGAGACATACCAGCTGGACAGCGAGAATATCATGTTAATGGCGCGGTTACCGATGATAATATTGAAAATTTATCTTTAGAATATAAATTTCAACCACATCCCGTGTTTGATCTTTACAAAGCCCCTGAAAGAGGAATTATGCGAAAAAGAAAAACTCAAAAAATTGTTGGTTTTATGAATATTACGGGGTATCTCATGGTGACTGCTAGACGAACACTAACTGATCATGTTAGTTATTTGTCACATCGTTTTTTTAACGAAACGTTTAACAGACCTGAACTTGATGATTTAGTGATAGACTACGTCAACCGAATTAAAACAGACAATTGTTTAATAAATCTCGAACTTATCACTCAACAAGAAAATAGCAGACGAGGACGAGGTTATGATGGGTCAAATTTTAAATGTCCTGAGTCTGTCATTGCAGTAAATCTGGAAACAGATTACGAACTAAGATTTCCTTCAATAACAGCCGCGGCAAAACATTTTGATATAAATTCTAAGGCAGTAAAATTTGTCGTAGATGGAATAACAAATACGGCAACATCACAATCAACGTCCGACAGAATCATCTTCAGGTGCGACGATTAATTTTATTTTGTAGCTCAGTTTTGGTAAGAGAATTTTTATGAGCAATCATCAAAACATCATTTTTATTAAATTTCAGTGCAATAAACGCACTGTCATTAAGTTTATTTTTTCTGCCGCTGTTAGCAGAATCTTATCCGAATCACTTTGCATCACAATAGCCTCAACAGAATAAGAACCATACCCTGACAAACATTTTCTCACTGCTTCGGCTGATTCTCCATAATTTAATATATTAACTTTTTGATGATATTTTATCTCGTTAGACATCTTATAACAATAAATTAGATAAAATATATTATAATATGGATTTGATGAAAATACTGGCTGATATCTACAGAAGGAGATGCTATAGTCGCAGATAAACACAACTCGGTTGATTACACAGATGACATATACTTAACAACGACGACGAACAAAACGAGATTATAGATGTAGTTAATAACACAAAATTACAGCAGACCGATAACTGGTCGATATAACATAAAATTTCATATCACAAAAAAAAATTGAATTTAATTTTACAGTAGATGAAAATCAGTCCTTTTGGTGGCTGATAAAACCCTTTTTAAACATTAAAATTCCAGACTGACAGAAAAATATAAAATTCGATTTTGTGTTTGTCAAGATTTGTAACTTAACGACGATCTCTGACAACCGCAGACAATATCTAATATCGTTATGTAAACCAGTAAAATGTAAATCTATCAAACGTAAGTACGAGGAAATATACAGAAACATTATTTCATAACTTGTTTGGTTGGTTAACAACTATTAAATTTATCACTATAACCGCGCCACTTGACAAGGCTTTTATTGCCACTCTTATTTATTACTCGTTCGATAACGAAAACATCTTGTTCAGTTTTTTGTAGTTTTTTTTTTTTTTCGTAAAAACTACCAATTGCAGGCTCCCCTGCTAGATCTTTTAGCTCATATGTTACGGGTATTGTCATTAAAACCTTATCAATTATAAATACTTCTTCAGTCCAGTTTGAGTTAATCCTTTTTCAACTACTTTTATTGTCAGAGAAATTCTAACTTTCTCACCAACTTTAAATTGATGTCTGCGGTACATGTTTTCATTTGCCAATATTGGATTTTTAGTTGCCTCATTTAATGACATTGTTATTGATCTGTGCTTTGTGTTATTATGTTTATCAACAATTTGTGAAAGATCATCAATATACCTGTTCGTATTTTTAACTGTCAAATGTTTATATATCAACTCGTTTAGTGTGCAATTAAATATTTCAACGATAACGCTTTCCCCTCATTTCCTGTAACGTTTTTATGTTATTTTGCTCCAAAAACTGCTCAAATATTTTATTAAAAACTCCGCTCCATGATCGGTCCAGATTCTGTTTGTTTTTTTTTTTCTTTACTTGCTATTATCTGTTTTAACGCATCAGTTATTGATGTTCCTGTTTTATCTGAAACGGGTACACTAAACGCATATTTATTAAATGTAAATTATGTAATTCAGCTGCCAGACCATCATACAATTATTTTCCAAGACCTAACTTCTATTTTGTTCCTATCATTCCTGGAACTAACCTTCTATCAAATCGTTCTCTCGTATTTACAGGTTTCATATCATGTAATTCATCTAACATTATCTTATCACAGCCACACTTATCTTGCTCATTATCACGATAACAGATATCATGACGCATTGCTATTGCGTCAACTTGATTATAAGGCTCTTGTTCTGGTAATGGTTTTCGTCTAACTGTTTGTCCAGTGGATTGTATGGCCCAGTATATTTTTGACCAGGCAATGTCCACCTTCCTTTGGGTTTCGGTAATTTTCCAATAAATTTGTGGATGCCAATGCCGCTGACAATTACCTCACGGCGATTGCATGGTTGACAGTATGTAACAATTTTATCTTGTTCGATGCAAAGATCTTTATCACAATCACAATTACATTTAATTTTATTTTGTTATTTAATCGTCGAGAAAATATGTATCAGCAACATAATATTATTATAAATCTAAAAATAATTTTAAAATTTTGACAAAATTGTTGTTGTTTTACTAATTTTTGGTTAAAAATCCTGTTTT